>JAUZNJ010019200.1:0-17270 GCA_034780135.1 Jordanella pulchra | reverse complement strand
ATCCATCCATCCATCCATCCATCCATCCATCCATCCATCCATCCATCCATCCATCCATCCATCTTCTCCTGCTTATTTCATCAGGGTCACAGTGGTGCCAGTGCCTATCTCTGGCCTATCTCCTAGACCCTAGACAGGTCTATCTTGTCATATAAACACAAAAAATTAATGTGAACAAATGACCTGTTGTCACACTTCAGAGTGGGATGGATTACTGCTGATTCGATTATAAGCCGTCTTAAATGGAAATGCTGGGTAGTTGTGTTACAGGGGGAAGTCCAATTAAACTGTTTAAAGTAACTTTTAACATTTCAAAAACTGTGGAAATACCAACCCTTAAAGATTCACCCCTGTTTCTTGGCATTTTTGGCAGCTGAGAACAACTGTATGATGTATAGAGTGACAACATATTCTTCCTTTCAAAACTGCGTATGTGTATTCCTGTTGAAGGCTATGCTTCAAAATAAAATAATAGCAAAGTAATATGACAGATAGCAATATTTTAACTATCAAAATGATATATTAAATTACAAACAGAATAAACAGGATTGATAAGGTTTATCAACTCTTGGTCATTGCAGAAGTACTTTGTAATAAAATTTGTGTTCTACATTTAACCAATTTCTCCTCTTGTGGCGCAGTCTGTGGAGTTAAGGGTCTTGCCCAGGAACCCAGAGTAGCAGTCTATGGGTTTTGAATAGGGTGCTTACAACCTTGTTCAGAACAGAAGTGCTTTGCAGTCAACACTAGACCACCACTCCCAATGTTAAACCGTTTGATAATTTCAGTGGTAAATCTATGAAACCATTGATATTTAATATAATACCATTAATATTTTGTTCATTAACCCAAGGAACCAAATGGTTATAAAGCCCTATAGATACAACAGGGGGATTCTGCTCTGTTTCAGCCAACTATAGCCAAAGGTGGGTAATAGCCACTTACATTTACTCTGTTACATTTCCTTGAGTAACTTTTTGAGAGAAAAAAATACTCTAAAGATACTTTAGGAGTAGTTTTACAGCATTGCACTCTTTACTTCTACTTTTGTAAAAATATGATTAGGTATTTCTTCCCTTACTTGAGTAAAATGCCTAGCTACTCCGTTTATTGGGAGTAAATTCACTTAATGAGATCAAGCTTGCTTTAAACAAATATGCACCACTGAGAGATACACTTTTTTTATTTTTTTTTTGCTTTTGTCTTCTTTTTTGTACTCAGTATTATTGGTTAAATGTTGTTTTCCATTTGTTGAGTCTGCTCGGTTATTTAGAGGTTGAATGAAAATACAGTAACTGTAATTTAACCTATTCTCACCTACTGTAACTATTGATTTTTTACGATTTATAACTCAAAAAATATTTTCTGAAACGTGCTAATTCCACCTTTTTTATAGTGTAACTACTATATGTTATATATATTTATTTCTATCTTCTTTGAAACACCAGAATTTACATAATAATTCATATATTGTTCAATTTTTCACCATTTTGTAAAATATTCAATCAGATGTTATGATCATGGGTAGTAAGTAGATCACTTACTTAATACTTAAGTAGCCTTTTTACTAAATAATTCTTTACCCTTACTTGAGTATTTTTTTTACATGTTACATTTTAATTTTACTTGAGTAAAAATATGTTAAAGTAATGCTACTCTTACTTAAGTACATTTTTTGGATACCCTCCCCACCTCTGATCATAGGATGATTAGGAATCACGGCCCCCACCATACCCAGAAACCTGAGCTTAGGCCTTCTTTCATCACTCCTTTCATTATAAAACACACACATACATACACATATATACAAAGACTGACTTCTACACTCTCTTGCACACACAGAAATCCACAAGGCCATTACAGCTGTCTCAGCTCAGAGTGACAACCTTTCATATCTGTCTGTCTTCAAGCCAAGTGGTTATCATCTATGCACCCAGCCATTAGCAAATGTCACAAACACACACGGTGACATGCATATACGCCCAAGTACACACACATACACACACACACACACACATGCATACGTGGAAGTAATACACAAGCGTTTTTCATGAGATGAGGTCCAATTAGATGTAATAAGTGGCAGATAAGTAAAAAGCATTTCAAAAAATTCAATGGTTTAATTTTTTTTCAAATTGATTTCTACTAATTCCCCCAACAGCCCTCCCCTACACCGCCACCACCTCTCTTTCTTTTTCCATCTCTCAGGGTGACTTCTGAGCGCTTCTGAGATTGACAGAACAAAAGAGATTGTTGTGGAGATACTAATTATTTAATGAATTCTTTATTTATTTTAAAAGTTCCCTGGGTGGCAATGTGCCCAGACGGTTACAGTAGATGGAAAATTACAGACTGGAAGACAGTGACTGACACATGAACAGAGGCAGGGGGCAGGGGGGTGGACCGTGCCATCCAAACATGCCCATGCCCTCAAAGCCATGGCAACATCCACCACATCCTGCCTGAAAGCCCCTCCCACACCACCCACACCCACAGCCTTTCACAGACTTCTCCACAACTGCTGCACTTCAACCGTGTGCTGCCTTCATTTTTCTCAAAACTGTTCTATTTTATTCCAGTTGCAATTGGGTTTTCTGGTTGAAGTTCTCAAATAATATTCCTTAAAGAGGGACGAAAATGGGAAAAGCTTTCCCTCTTCTTTACAATTATGAAAGCAGATTTTAAAATATTTTCTTTTCTAAATAACAGCTCTTAACCAACAGTCCTCTTTACCTCCACACCCAAAACCAATAAGTAGGGCATGGCAAGAGTAGGCCACTAAAGACCCGGTCATTATTGATTTGACAAGGGAATGAATAATTCATCTGTAGAGCCAGGCATCAGCTGGGACAGCCTTTTTGACTACCACAGACATATCCCAAATCTGACCTTTCCCTCTTCTCTTTTGCCTGCTTGTTGTATGGTCCAGTATGGTACTGTACAGTTCCAATCCAAATTATTGATATAGAATAGTTTTTTTTCTTTTCTTTAAATTTTCAATTTAGCCAATACAACATAGTACATAATTATGAAGGAAAGTTATATGGTGTTTTTAAAAGCTTTTAAACATTTGCATCTAAAACATATGTTGTGTATTTGTATTCTGCTCCCATTAATGCTCCAAAATGAATTCCAATGCAGCTAAAGGCTGGAACACTCCACTAGCATCTGATACAAGGCTTAAAACATGTAGAAAAAACTGTGAAGAAGACAAGTATTGCGTGATACTACGAGTGGCAAGATGAAAGCCAAGGAGCCAAATAGTTTTGTTTGAGGTTTGGCAGTCTTAATGTTGCTGTTTCTTTTAATTTCACAGAGATATGGATGGCAGTCAGAATTGAAGGAGAGATGATCATCAGGACAATCCTTGAAGGGAACCGGTTGCTGGCTACAAAAAACTGAGCATTGGGAGGGAGGTTCACTTTCCAACAGGACAACAATCATAAAACCCAAACATAGAGCCAAACCTGGGATGTTTTAATAAATTCACTCTCATTTTCTAGAATTGTGCAGTCAAAGTCCCAATTACCTAATTTCAATTAAGAAAAACGGCTTGAAAACTGATATACATTCATGACATCCATCCATTGTTACCCAATTTGAGCTATTTTGCAAAACAGAATGAGAACATATTACAATCTCTCGATGTGTAAAGCTTGTAAAAGATAAACCAAACCGCAGGTAAGGGTCCTTTTGGAAAGTGTTGACTTGGTAGGAATAAATACCTATGGACAACCCTTTTTAATTTTTAGTTTTAAAGATGTTGAATATATGTTTATCATTTAATCCACAAATTTTCATCCCATCTAAATATTTCAGGTCTAAAGTTTGTCTCTGTTTAATGTAACCATTTGTGGAGATGTTTAAGTCATTCGTGTACTTTTGTGAGGCACTATGAATGCTACCCCCCACCTTTGTCGACCCTTCTCACAGCAAGAACTCACCCTTTATTGGCCTTATTAATAACTCCAAATGTTCTTTTTAATTTCGGTTTCTGCACATTTGCCTCAGCCAAGTTCTGCTTAATTTATGGTCATTTCCAGTTTCCCTGCAGCTCTTGGCAGCAGTGTACAAGGACAGCTTTATGCATGTGTGTAATTCACACACTCGTTGGCACCATCCCATGCAGCTACTGCCTTCTATATAGAAAAACTCATTTATGCGCTACCTCCGCAATAGAAGATATTAGGAAAAAGACAGATCTGATTGGCTGAGTCACCTTCAAAGCTGTTGCCTGACAAACACAGATGTGACTCTGGAGCTGCTAATACAAATCAGACGTCCACGTTTGTGCCAGTAGGACTTCTCTGCTGAGCACATGAATAAGTGCTAGTTAGTCAGTGGTTACAGCATGCACAGTAGTGCATATCTGCTCTAAGTCAATCTTGTTAGAGCTTACAAAAACAACAGGGAGATGAAAAACAGGCAATGTGGTGGTAACCTTCCTCAAAGGTCGCAGGCTGATTTGAAGATTTAACTTATTAACCATGAGCGAGCATCTGAAACTAACAAATCACAACCTCAGGCCAGATTTTCCTTCTCTTGCTTGACTAGACAAGTGTCATTTAAACAGAGGAGATTTTGCTCATAAAGCTGCAGGTTCACAAGCTATTCCAGTAAAATCTCTGTGAGAAAAATGACTGGTAGCAGAGCAAGCCCTGAACCTTTCCCATCTGTGTACAATAAAAAAAGAACTCCCTCAATTTATTCTGCAATAAAGGAACAGTTGCTGCTCTTGAATAGAGCTCTCGGGGTGTCATGAGTGCAGAAAGGCAGAGTTAGTTTCAATCTGTACTCCAGCTACCTGCTGCGTTACCAGATCCCCAGCGAGTGTGAAGTCAAGCAAACTGCTTCTCTGACTCACGCTGCCTGCCACCACCTCCACCATGCATCATGATTTATGCCGTGACAACAAGATGCTGCGGTGAGATGAAGATGTGTTTTGAGAGAGAGTCCTGACAGTGATCACCTGTTAAAAAAAAAAGAAAACATGTAAACAAGTGTAAAAGCAAAGCTTCTATGGAGCTTCCAAGCTGTGTGCAGGTAAACCTAATATTATTCACACTCAACGTTTAAAATACTCCAAAAATATTTTAACCCCCCAGTGAAGTAGGAGTTAGATTTAATTGAACTTTTATCGCTAGAGTATTTTCGCACATTACAGAAATTCAGTAAAAGCCAACGCATAACTAAAGCAAAAAAGTTTAAGTTAATCAGTCTTACACTTCATCAAGCAATTCCTACATCATAATTTCTAACAACATTTTTAGTTCCAGCTTAGGTTGATGTGAGATGATACGGCAAAATAGAATAAACCAGAAATCCCTCATTGGGGAACTTGTGAAAAACAAAAAAATTTAAACAAGAGACTGTACATTAAAGGTGAATTTCTAGCATAAGAAAAATACTGTGTAGTTATTAAAAACGGCATAAAAGAAATGAATGAAATATGCAACTGAACACAATAACCGAAGAATGTACAAAATGTTCAGGAATATTTCTGAATAAAAAAACAATAAAGTAAGTAAGCAGCGAGGAAGTCAAGCATGCTCTCCTGTTTCTCTAATAGGTTATTACTTTAAATAAAAACACTTTTCCCCTAATCCAAGTTTGAAAGTAAAATATTTTTTTCACTAAACTCTTTTAAGACTAAGAGATTTTCTCATGGCCTAGTTAAAGTAGATGCAGGCCTGTTGACTACATATAGTTGTGGTGTCCTTTCTACATGTCTATATTACAATAAATTAATAATGATTGATTCAACTTTATAGATTTTAGGGCAGAAGTTGGCTACATGTCTGTAAACAGAATTTTTAGATTTTTACTTTTACTATAAGAGTTCATTAAGAGCACTGAGTCAGTTAAAAACACCAGTCACCATATTAAACAAAAGATAAAGAAGGTTTGGAACTTGTACATAGAGCATGTTGTTATTTCTTCTGACATAAAAGGAGCTCAGTCTAAGTTTTTTGTTGGTGATGTCATTATTTACCAAAATTACCAAAATATGTTCACTTTTTAACTGTTAAAAATCAGTTAACTGCCTATAAATCTACTAGAACACTCTACTAAAACACTCTGGGATAAAAAACTCTTCCAATTCCCATTCTGAAGCATGGTGGTGGGTCTATGACACTAACGATAATGGGTCTTTTTAGGCAGCAAAAACAATTAGAAAACACATATGGTTCTTTGGACACAAAAATAAATAACTTTTCATACCAGACATAGTCCCAAGACATAATTCCCATAGGATAATTATGGGGTGAGGGTGAAGAGTAAGAAGCATACCAGTGGACTATGCAAAAGATTGTGCACATTTTCAGCAATATTGGTACCAAGTCTAAAACCACAACATTTTGTTAACTATTTCAAATATACTAAAATATCTGAATTGTTTAATGTTTAATAATGTCACTCCAATAATAGACGTACTTATGTCATAGCTTCTTACTCCTATTTACGCAGGCCAATAAATCTGGAGGGTGCTGAATGCAACATGAATGGACAGCTCTTGTCAGTAGGTCAAACACCTTCAATGGTGTCATGCAGGGGTGAAACCTTAAGAGTTGTGTGTTTGAGCAGACTGTGACCTTTCCTGTTTTGTACATATGATATCGCTCAGACAGAAGGGAAGACGAAAAGCTTTAGTCTCAGTCCTGCCACTCTGCACCTGAATGCCATTCTCAAGTTTTCTGAATGTATTTGCAGCACGCATAAGACTAAAAAAAAGCTGTTTAGTCATTTTTTCTTTTTACCTCTAAGAATCTGGGTTTTCTAAAGCGGCTCTGTGGCTTAAATTTTTTTTTCTTTTTTTTACATCTCTTGTTCTTCCTTTTTTTCTTGTTTCCTTTCTTCCTTCCAGCTACGTCTCCCCACTCACTTAAACAGACTCACACAGAGGCCACAGGGAACTCCAAATTTCCATTCATGCTTCTCATTATCAGGGCATGTCGGTATTTTATGAGGCAGTGTAAACCCCTGAATTGCTGTGCTTTAAAACGTATCCTGACACTATTATGTGACTGTGCTGATGGAGGGACCTTTCATTGCTGGACCCACGACCTAAAATCGCAGACGACAAAAGAGCATGACTTGTTAATTATTTTTAACGGCCGGATAAAAATGATTATGAAGTAAGGCAGGATGCACAAATGGCAGAGGCCACGTCATAAAGCGACTGCCTGTCTCTGAAGAAAAACTCATTTTAGTTTTAGAGAGGAAACATGAACATGGTCCATAAAGGAGATCAGACAATCAGGTCAATTTTGTCAGTTTTGACATATTACAAACTTACAAAATAAAGGACCAGTTGTTACAAAGGGTATAAAAACAATGTCCAGTCAGACATTTCAAATACAAAATATTACAAGACATTGTTAAATATTTTACAGATCAATGTTGGAATATAATATAATGTAATAGAATAGAATAGAATAAGTTCTTTATTATTATGATTATTATTACTATGCCCAAAACTCCTTTTTTTATCTTATCTGGACTACTAGTTAGATAAAAGTTGAATTTAAAAATAATCATTACAAAATTAGTCACAGGTAGCTCTCAGATTCAAACAGTCATAAGTCTTAAAAAGGCTCAATGACAAACCACATAAAATGTTTAAAAAATAAACATGTGCCACCAAAAGATGTAAACATAATATATGAATCCCTCTACATTTATTTTCACATCTGGTTAAGAGGTATTGAAGACCCTTAAAATAAATTCAACTTTTTTATTTGGAGCCCAATACCCCAGTGAAGAGTTGAAACAAGAAATAACCACTCCTACAATTATTAGAATTATTAATAGTTCATATAAAATACATGTATCTGAGGCGTTGGTTCTAGACTCAAATTTCTGAAGTTGATTAGAGTCTGTAGAAACTTTTGAATAATAAGTCTACTGTTTCCATATACATATTATCATTTCCTTAGGTCATCTCTACCTCTGGTCCCTTGACAGTTAATTCAGTTATTGATATATTCCACGGAGAAAGGGGATAATCCTTCAATAAGCTTTTAATTTATTACTTTTGGTAAATAAATATTCAAAGCTCAATGTATCTGAAATTGTCAAATTGAAAAATATAGGTGGTTTATGACCCTGTTTTAATTTCTTTGCTTCCTATAAACTATCATAATAACTGAATTGGAATGGGGTGGGTCAAAAGCAGCATATAAAGTATACTAATCTTCAAAAAATTTGAAGTACATTTGTGAACAGTCTAACTGCAGGCACATTTGAGAAAGTCTTTTTTTACTCCAGTCACCATCTTTTTTAAATGCATCTTGTAATTGCTTTTATTGTAAAACGCATCCTGTAACTAATGTTTTTTTGTGTTTTTTTTTTGCTATACTAAACAATAATCCACAGTTACCCAAAAAAATTAGAACAGTAGAACAGTTCAAAATTGATGTGATAGTTGTATGTTTAACAGAGAGCATATATTTATGTTATCCACGTTTAGTGGCCTCATATCTATTAGAAACCTTGAGTTAGTGACCGAGAATGATGGGCAAAGGTTGCAAGGTGATTTAGCTACACCAATTTATTTTGTCTGTATACATTTTGTATACGGAGGTGCGATTAATTATTGAGGGTTTCAGAAAAATAATGTGGCTTTATTCCTCTGAACATCTTTCTAACATTTCAATCCTTCAAAATATGTGAATTGTTCAATAATCTTTCAGTTTCACCGCTATATTGAGCTTTATACCTCTGCCTCAGTTTACTCGTGCATTGCAATTGCATCATCTGATTGCCTCAGCTGAGGCTGCACAGAGCTGCCGGACGGCATGCGTAGTGACAATAAAGGGTGGCAGGCCAGTCAAAACATGCCCTGTTCTTCCAGGCTGGGCCAAAGTGTTGCTGAAGAGGCTCTTTTGAGGCACTCTTAATGTTGTAAAGTGATCTCCTCCACAATGGGACACTCCAAGAGGCCATCCCTGACAAACCAGCAGAAAATCAAACACCCTCCACACTTGCTCCCTCTCAGCTTTGTCTTGATTTTCACATTGAAAACTAAGATTATTTGATCTGTAAAGCAAAAATGTGTTACTTTATCTTAAAGTTATAAGATAAAATGAATGCAACCCAGAGCATTTTGTTTTGTTTTTCCTTTCTACCATATCCTAAATATCTGTTATGGGGTAGTGTATCTCACCGAGCCAGGAAAACAAGGTAACCCCTTGTTCTGAACTTGAAAAAAAAACTTGACTTTGTGTGGAAAACGTTTGAATGGAGCAGGCCTGGTCTGAGAAAGAGCCACACGGTGCCCAGAACACGACAGCAGAGCCCAATTGGCCCCCTGACAACCTGGCTGACAATACCAGAAGACTTAGCACTCACTTTTTACAAGGGCTGCCTCAAATTGCTTCTCCCTTTCTCTCTCAGCAGCTCTCAAACATAAGAGAGTGGCTAACTGAAACAGAACTTTTTTTGAGGCTGTAGCCAGACCTAGTCGATAATGTGTACGGTTTGCCCTGATCCAAATAAATAATCGCCATCAAAGGATAGAGCCTGAAACACCCATCTGACCATTCTGGCTAACTCTCCTTAAAGCTTCCAAAGTAAAATAGAACTTTGGGCTCAGCTCAGTTGAAAAGGGGATTTCTTTTCTTCTTTCACACTCCTTTCTAACGCTTCCTCCTTTCTCTATTTACTTCTTCTTGTCTGCTGAAACATGTGGTCAGCTGTTATGCTTCCATGTGGTCAGATGATCAAAGCTGGGGAGCAGCAGTAATTGTCCCCTGCTGAAGCCCTGCCCCGGCTGGGATCAGGATCCCAGCAGGTGGGGGGGGGGACACCCATGAGAACGGAGGAAGAGGGTGGAGGAACGCAAGAGGCCCTGGCTGGCAGAAATAAAGACTTCCTAAGGACTGCTCTCTGACAACAGAGCCCCAAAGGGAGAGTGAAAAATGAAGCCTCCATACTTTCGAAGGGTTTTTTTACTAAGGGAAAGGGGCCGCCATTGGGGTGAACATTGGGGAGAGAGGCTAGATAGAAAGCATAATAGAATAGGATTATAATATTTGCTCAAAGCATTGAGGAATAATTGCAAACCCTTTTCACAGTGTCTTTAGATCTGGTCTGTGTCGAATTGTTTTCTTTAATGCTTCATGAAATATGGATGTTGTTTATTTCACCTGTTGACCCCAGCTTTTCTGCTCAAACACCTTCTTAGCTATCACTGGCAAAATAAAACCATATGGAAAAAAAACTGGAGAAATAAGTTTGGCATCCTTTCTTGTAAAACACACAAAAAACATGAACCTCTGACATTAGGGTAAACATGAGAAAGCTAGCTCTTTCCTCTCGCCAGCCTGCCAACAAACACATTATTACCATACACAAACATAGTCACACACACCAAGGTGGGGAAAGACCATGCATACCTTGGCCCGTCGATGTTTACCTGGAGACCAGGGGGATTTGTGAATGCTCACAAGTCTGTCTACTTTGCATGTACGTGAGAGCCCGCAAAACACTTCTCACTGCTGTCCGTCATTTTGATTGCCCAGCATGACTCCTCAGCCCCAAACCTCCAAACACCCCCCTCCCTGCTCCAGCTCCCCAGCCAGATGGCTATTTTTTAACTGTCTGTGGGCTCCTGCACCTCTGCTCCACCACACTAAATCCCCGAGATGGCTGGGTGGAGCAGAGGGGTTTGGGGCTGTGCATGGACAAATGGTATGGAGGTAGCAGAGCAAATAAAACGGATTAAGAAGAGTCTTTTCACAGATACTTCAAAACTATTTCGGCGCTGAGCCATGAATCCCCCCCCACATACACACACACAGTAAGACACCCCACCACTAGAAGGAAAAGATCAGACGCTCACAGAGAAATGTCTTAGGCAAAGCGGCCTTGTCTTTGGTCAATACAACATATAAACAATGAGCTCAGAGAGAAGTACAGAATTTAAAGATGCACAGAAAAAGTCAGCGGGTGGCCGGATGTGAACAAATTTAACACTTGACTGACCCTGATTGATTTTTAGGAGCTTCCAGGTCATCATTACTAGAATATTTTCAGTGTGGAAGCTGTTGATAAAAACCCAAATAGTCAAAATTTCCCACACCCCTGGCTAATTTGATAAAAATATGTTAAAGAAGGATAGTGTTTTACCAATACCAAAACTGGTTTTGCCAATACCTTATATTTATTTTATTTTTCCTTTTCTTACATTTAAACATAAAGCTAAGCTTTAGATTGAGAAATGTTGACAGTCTTTTAAAAATGTATTGAACCGGTCTCTAAAAGAAACAGACACAGAGAGTGCTGTTTACTGTTAGTAATGCTAACCATGCTAATTGTGCTAATCATATCTAATGCTAATAGGATATGCTACATATGTAGCATCTCTGCTTTAATTCTGTCTTTCTAAAATGATAGAAAATACATTGCTGGCATTTTGTCTGTACTGCTAATGTATACTAGTTCTAGAAAGGATTCTTGTAGTTTTTTGCTGACAGCTCTGAAGGAGTATAGATTACACCTTGGATGCAAGCACTGTATCTCAGCCAGCTCCCGGATTAGCTTCTCTGAAAGTTTGATGTGGCGCACTGAGCTGGAAAAGTTCGGATTTTCCAACTGTAGCATCGGATGCTTGGGATATACTTGAGGCAAGTCAATGCTTGAAAGCTCAGAGCGCTCCGTGCTGGATGCTAGAAACACTTTAAGAAGTTCACGATGGTCAAAACTTGCAGCAGGACCTTTCCATGAGCCTTAAAAAAAATACAGAATATACTTTACATGCAAACCAGACCTTCCTGGTTCTTAAAATGTGTTTGGTCTGAACACAGCCTTGATCTGAAAATTTGAACAAGCACACCTTACAGGTCCTCCCTTCTTACTCTCTGCTGCACTACAGCCCTCCATCCACAGCTACCCCACCACAGGGTAGGATAATAAGCAGCGCTACTCAGGACACCAGATGAAAAGCCATGGCACAATCACTGGACACCGGCAACATTGAGCTTGAACAACAGCACTGGCTCTTCAAGCTCAAGATCGGGGTGAGTGTAGTGCATACAGAAGCGGGACTGACACAGCTAAGACATTCCTCCTTGTTCTGATTGGTTGTTTCTGTCCAGTAGCAGTGTGTTTTTACAAAAGACAGTAGTACCAGGGAGCATGCAGATAATAAACAGTTATATTCTGTGAAGATATATTGACATTAGTTTTAACAAATATGTTAAAAATATATTCTAAATATTACCTACTTTACTTTTAAAGCTTCTGTAGAATTGGAGTCAAAAAGGGAATAATGTTACAGTGTAACATATGACAGTATATTGCCATGTCCTCTATAATATTAGGGCAAGTTCAACTTTTCTTTATCTCATCCATAAGGTGCACTTCTATATTTTTATATTTACCTATTGCAAAGAGCTAGTGAGCAAAAGCCTTTTTATTAGATATTTTGTAAAAGGTTTCAGTTTGGTTTCATTTGTACCAGACCTCTCTTTCACCCATTATCAAGATCGTCAAATTCTACATAAACCAGGAGGTATTTTGTTGATATTTAGAGGTATATTCTTTAATAACTTTGAATGAATATTGGCCACAAAACGTCTAATCAGTGCATTTCACAAATATTTCATTAAAATAAGATGGATTTCAATATTCGCAGCTTTTTTTTCTAAATTTCAGTACATCAATCCAACAGTCAAGCCACAGAACAGTATACACTGCGTACTGCTGCATATGCTGGTGGGGAACCGTTAGAAATTAACGGTAGTCTCACGCCATACGGTAACAGCAGACGTCCCTCGGCCCATTAGTGCCCTTCAAAGTTGCATCATGAAAATAGCCATGACATTTTTCACACTAACGGCGCATGAGACGAGACATGAAGCTGATGCACGTTTCTAAAGTGCAGACTGATTCATTCATCCCCCACACGTTTATTTTCCAGACAGTTCCCTGTTTAAAGCGAGTGACATTGATTGAGAGCTTTAAAACATCTTAAAGATGTTTTAACAGTTTAGTTTTGTCTTTTCTGATAAAAAACTAGCCTTCTTTTAACTGCACGTTGTAAAAATATTCAACTGTAAAATAAAATACAGCCTGAGTGTTAGTACAGTGCTTTAGCAGAGGTGATATGAAGGAAATCCAAATGTCACCTCTTGGCTTCATGCAGCCAAAGGTTAGATTCTTGACTCCCTGCTGTCTCTTGTCATTAGGTTTCTTAGCAACGGACCGCAGGCTATAATTAGCTTAGCAAAATTAAGATTTCCATTTTGTTAACACAAAAAACACTTATCTGAAAAGTGTCACATGTTCTCTGAAAGAAATTCTAATGACATTCGCTGAAATTTAAGGCAGGTTTTTATTTTCTTTTTTTTATTATTATTTCAACACTTGGCATGCTACAACTGCCAGCACTGAGTGAGATATACATGTGCAGCTGTTAGAGCCAAGTTAATGAAAAATCAGAAGATGGTGCATGATATCACCCTGTGAGCATCTGTCGAGTGATATCCTCATATGTTCACAGTATACTAATTTTCAAAATTATAAATGTTCATGAAATAATATATTTTTGAACATTTATTTGGAAGATCTCCAGTCTTGTTATTCTCTATATACTTATGTGATCCATTCACAAAACTGTTAAACAGTCACAAACCATGTGTTAGTCCCGATAATCACTAGTTTACCACAAAACAAACATAACTAGTAACTGCATGCTTGATCATTATATCAGCAAAAACATTCCCCATAAATAAAAAATGTAGTCATTTCAACCTGCAATGCAGAGTTAAATCTGATCCAAATATTCTGGTATACTCAGGTTGATTTAAAGTGGAGGGCAGCGACACCAGCTCCCATTAACGTGTTACCAGGCAGCAACTACAAGGTCACCAGGATCATATAATTAGGAGGAGTGACAAAAGACCCAGCGGGATACAGCACAGCACCCCCACCCAAGCACCACCCGAAACAGAAGAGAACATCAGCCGTCTCATCAGCTGCTACCAACCTTTTCTAATTGGTCACACTCATCTTTAATATTTAGTATGAGTTTAAAAAATAAAATAAAACAATTTTTATATACAAATTCTTTACATCAAAAAAGTTCAAATTGCTAGAATTGACAAAGTCAAGTCGTTTATGCATTTAAGTAACATTACTAATAATAATGAATAATAATTAAATTAAAGATTTAAGGAATTGAACTGAGTTTAGGTGAAAAGATATCACTTTTTAAATCCAGATGAAAGCAGCTTGTGATATTTTGATGTGAATATGACACATTCGATCTATAGAAGTGATGCAAGACTAAAATGTTGTAAATATTGAGGACTGTGGAAGAGATTAATGCACAACTTTGTCCATTTCAAGTTACTTTTTATATCCAAAAAACATAACCTTTTCTCATTTTCAGTAATTAAATCCTTTTAAACAATTCCTTGTTTTACTTTGGTTAGGCTGGTCAAAATGATTTTCTGCTGCTAAAGATGAACTTAATTATAATATTTTGTAAAAGGGAGATACTTCCTTATAGCTAGTAAGATTACCATATATTTGAACAATTTTTAAAACCTGGAGGATGATGTAATTGTTCTATGCTTTAGGTTAATTCAAAACATTCAAGTTAACTGGAGACACATATGTGGAAGCGTTTTAAGGCAAGAACTCAAACACACTGGCCCCATCTGTGACATCATAGAAACATCTAAAGAAAGCAGCCAAGGTATCAGGTGCACAACCGTAGATATCCACAAGTCTGGCTTGTGTTTGGGTACAACTTCCAGATGGTTGAGGATGTCACAACCATATCCTCAAACAATTAGATCCAATGATAAACATGGAAATGTCAGGGATTACATTGTATTGGATGGAGGTTTTCGGTCTATGGAGGTTTGGTGTGAAAGACATCAACAAAGGCAAAAGACAAAAAAAATAACAACTTGTAAATAAGTTTCCTAAAGCTGGTAAGACAGTATTCCAATCCACAGCAAGACTAGTTAGTAGTGGGCACATTGAACCAGTCCAGAAGGATTTACGAAAATGTTGCTCCTTTACATGTTCTTTAATGCTTTGTAGCCTGATCAAACTAAAACTGTTAATGTTAAATAATGAAATTGACTCAAATCATATCACCAACAAAGTGACTTAGGGAGTACAAATTCAATGTTTTAGAGTTGCCTCCATAACATCCTGGACTCGTAGTTGGTTCCATTAGTACCATAAAGTTTGAATCTCTGACCTGTGAGTCGAAAAATCTAATATTAACACCTTTAAAAGTTGGAATTATGAGTTGGAAAGTCAATGCAACAGAACCGTGCCTGACTTAAGCATTCAAGATGGATGATACTTGCTTAAACTGTACTTAATATTTCCAACTTTGATGGCTTGCAATAATACAGCAGTTTATAAACTGCTGTTTTTAGTGTTTATAAGACAGAACCCTGTTTATCTGCAGTGGATATAGTGGCCGTGTACAAAGCATACATAATGGGAGACCAGATCGCATTGGAAATTACTTCATCCTCACTTCCCAGTTCAAAGGTAAATTGAATATAGCATCAGCAAACTTTTTGGGAGAAAGGCAACCAACACATGAGTCAGTCTGGCATTCTGGTCAGGAATACTGGAAAAAAAATACAATAAACTACAAGATTATGTGGATGCTCAAAATCTTGGCAAAATACATAAAGTTTACAGACATCTCTAACCGATATTAGTGGAAATGTAAACCTCTTACAGGACATTTTTTAATCCTTCAACAAGTATATGTCACACAAACACCAAATCCTTTCTACATTGACACAGCAGAAAAGCATAAGATGGTGATTTGTTTGTGAAGGTTTTCTTTGTTAGATAATTCCACATTAACTAAAGCTTTATTTGGTCAAATATGAGACTGTGCTAGAATGCACTTTCTAATGTTAAATATCATTCTCTCTTTCATGTAAATCTACCCCCCTCAGTTCCAACAAGAGAAAAAAACCACTTGAAATCTTTACATATACTCTCCATGCAATAAAGATTACTCATTTTTGGGGTTTTTTTTCCATTTGCTGCTGAATGGTAGACCCTGGAAGCTGCACACACTGTAACAGAGCAAAGTGTCTGTGAGAATGGCAGCGCTGTTAATTAGACAACTTCCCTTGATGGTTCTTCACCTCGGCTTTGATATGCAGAGGGGTACAGTAGTACTGATTGCACAGCGGTATGAATACACATATACACACAAAACATTGTGCCAGCAGCAGGAAAATAAAAAGATTTACAGACCTCAAACAAAAGAAGACAAGTCTCATGAGTCTTTCAAAGGGTTTGTGTGTGAATTCCTGCGTGTCTTAGAAGGAGATTTATTGAAATCACAAGTTGTTATATGGAGTCTCCTATTCCCTTAGCTATCACTGGATCCCCCTGTCACTACCTTCCGTCCATCCATCCATTCAGATAGAACAGTTAATTATCTAGAACATTAAAAATGTAATAACAACAACAATCCCAATGACAGCTGTGTGTTACCACGCAGGAGACCACAGATGAAATAGTAGGACAGACTGGTCATTATTCCCCTGTCTTTACAGCCTGTGCTCTCAGTCTTCTTTTGCACAAGGCATGAGAACAGAAGTATGAGCTATGAGAACATGGGTTTTCAGGTTTTTAAGAAGAAATAATATAAAGGGATAAAGAACCACGTAAAATGCAGTTGAGGGGAGAAGTTACTAGAGAATAATCTGTAAATAAAATCCTGTGGCAGCCAATTAGAAATGATAAAAACAGATGGCAGCTCATCCTGAGCTTGGTTCTGCTGGAGGAGGGGTGGCTTGCAAAGTAAACAGCTTGATGCAAAGGGTTTCCTAAGACCAGTGGTCCCTAACCTTGCTCCTCAAGTACCCTTGGTCTATAAGGGGTCTCCTTCCTGCCACACACATGACTTTTAGAAATTAGTGACATGCCTCTGTAGGCCTTGATGCCTGCAGAGGAGATCATGTAAACTTCTTAATCAAGTTTGCTACAACAGAGACACATCTAAACACTGGACAAGCGTTGACCAGGGCTGGAAACCACTTTGTAAAAATGTATAGTTTAAGACCAGCTGAGTTTGGTTGCATTGAACTTAAACAAGAATCATATTTGACTGTTTGAACTTGAATCTGACTGTGATATAATTTGAGTGTTTTGTTATCAAATGACTCTGTGACCCAGCGGATAAAAAGAGGAAGACGGATGGATGGATGGATGGATGGATGGATGGATGGATGGATGGATGGATGGATGGATGGATGGATGGATGGATG
>JAUZNJ010019189.1:0-17270 GCA_034780135.1 Jordanella pulchra | reverse complement strand
TCCATTCATCCATCCATCCATCCATCCATCCATCCATCCATCCATCCATCCATCCATCCATCCATCCATCCATCCATAGCAAACCATAAAGCTGGAAGTGGCTGTATAAGTTCTGAGGGGAAAAGCAGATGATTTTTACAGCAATATTTAATTTTTCTTTGTGATTATTAAAATATGTTTGAATTGAATTGAGTTTTAAACATAGAGCTGCAGAGCCATCTAGTGGTTCTATCCACAAACTACATTTAGTTATTTCACTCGATCACTGTACCGTTTTTTTTTTGAGCCCTTTTTCATTTTAACAAACATATTATTTCAGTTTTTATAAGCATTTCATAAACATTTCTCTCCCTTCTATAGTCTAAAGAAAGAAAAAGAAAAACCTCCATGTTAGTTCAAAACAATCCTCTAGTATAGATGGTTTATAGCAATAGCTGTTAGAGTGAATGATTGATTCTGTTTCCCCATGAAAGACCAGCATCGTGATCAGGCTCACCACAGCTCTGAGCTGCTGATCATGGAGGGACAGGAAGATGATGGGTGTACATACCCTGTAGATTGTACAGATTGGTTCTACCTGTTTGTCTGAGGGTTTTACTGTTTGATTATATTCAGATCATTCGCTACTGAAGTCATTTAAATGTATCAACACATCCTAAAGTGTTGGTGCACCTAATCTGACCAAACAAAGCATTCCAAGGACTTGAATTAGCCGAGTTCCCAGTGTTGTGGATCTGCACTGTTTGGTTGGCCAGTTAGCAGCACATTGACCTAGAGATAAATATATAGAAATCTAAACCATTGCCACAGGTGGAGCAGCAGAGCTGGTTTCAGCTCCATATCTTCTGCTGCTTCAACTCATCGCCAACTATTGTTTCACCTTTAACTTGTTTTTTCTCCGAATTGTTTTCTTTTCATTTCATTTCCTTTCTTTTGTTTTTTTTCTTTTTTTTCTGTTTGTATTTGAAACGCCTCTTTTTTAAATATTTATCATATTTTCTTATCTAATAAAGTATTTTTGAATTGAATTGAATTACACCACAACATTTTCCTCAAATGTCCTGCAGCCAAATCAGACACAGGTCAACAGCAACCCTCCTTTTGTTCTTTTTCTGTGGATAGGGATAATAAACCCAGGAAATTAAACCTAAAGCCCCTCAGAACCAGAGTGAGTGTCTGACTGAAAACGTCTCTGTGCAGAGGAACCTCTGCTCCTCCAGATGGAACCAACTCACTGGCACAAAGCCACAAAATGCTGAGCGATAAATTTACCCCAGGGACTCCACTGACTCGAGCAAATGTTGCTAACCTCAGCTCATCAGGTCGACCAACTGCTGTGAAACAAGAAGCCACTCAGCTCTTTCTATCCACACATGTTGAGCTTGGTATCCAGGTTTATGTTTGTTTGCTAATAAAGTGACATTTGGTTCGTATTAATCTAAGTTTCCCCTCCAGACGTTGGTAGGAGGGATTTATAAGCTTTGTCTTTATATATTTTGTTCAAGTAGAACACAAGGATTTTCAAAGTAATAATTTGCATGTAATCAACTGATGTTAATTTTAATCTAATATAATTTAAGCAGAAATGTGCAGTTTGAGGAAGAAGGCTTATTAATGTCACTTTGCATTAGCACAGCTATATTTTGTGTTCAAAAGGAGGTTAAAATACAAAGTGATGAAAATTACATAATCTACAAGGCTTAACAAACAGAGCATTCAGCATTTCAGTGTTATTCTGTTTAAGATTCAAACAGGCCTGTTAGTTATTAGATGTTTCTTAATGTGGGAACATAACTGGATTTTATTAAAAGCAACTAAATTGAATTAGAGCTGAAGTGGATTCTTGCTAATCAGATATTAGATGCATCTCAATAGATCAGAAGATGGGCTCATGTGAGGCGTGTTTGTCAGATTGAAAGCTCTAATTGAAGTCAACAAGCTTTAAGTGTGTTTTGCATTATACTGATATGACCTGAAACAGAAATAACGTCTTAAATAAATCTGGGAAACGTCTAATAATTTGTATACGGATCTTTACTTAGTGAATTTTATCAGCTGAAAGAAATGAACTATTAATAAAATACTCATTAAATCAGAAGGATAATTGTTGTAATCTGCTCATGTTTCCAGATAAACGTCAGCTCTGCTGTATTTCTAGCATGTTGATCAGATTGTTGAGTTGCGGCTCAAACATGACGAAGCTTCTGAGTGGATCAATACTTCAGCTGCTTTTCACATTCTCACTCACACAGCTGCATTTCTCTTTATTTGAACACTGTTAACGGATTCTGTGCAGTAACACACAGATGCTGCGCTGGAATCGTGTTTATCATCATCAAGTCACTAAGAAACATAAACAAATAACATTTGATAAATGCCCACTGACAAAAGTAAAAACAGAAAACATTAAAAACCAACATTTATGCTTGTTACAATCAGCAATGAAATGAAGGTAGTGTTACTGTCGCCTTTAAGCATTTCTTGGTAAGGTGATGGTTGGTAAAATATAATAAACGGAAGGATGATATCAAAACCATAAAGAGAATTAATAAAGTTGTTTCATTAGATTTGCGTTTTAAAATCCTAATAGTGTAATTCATAGTATTAATTAATTCAGTTGCAAATATTATTCAAAACCATTTCTGAAAGAGTAGATTCTCTTTGTCAGAAAGACACAACTGTGAAAACAATGAGAGGGATCATTTATAAACATAGATTTATTGTTATATATGCAATATTAAAACTTCAATAGAAATTTCAATGTGTATTATAAATCTAGTCACCTCTAAAGAAGTCAATGATTGTTGTATAATTAAACCATCCTAACACATTTTAAACGTCAATTGAGCAAAAGAAACAAGACATGAAAACTTAGGTTTTAAATTAAATTTTAAACAAAGTTTTAATATCTGACTAAAAAGTTGGAAGAGGACAGAATCCTGAATGTCCAGGTTCCAGGCTGAGTGGGAGTGTAAATATTTCTCTCCCTACACCTTCGTGGAACAGTCTATGACACTCCTTCAGTTTGCAGATAACACCCACTGTCATTCCTGTGTTCTGGGACAATGACGGGTCTGCATTCAGACAGGAAGTGGATCGGTTGGTCCACTGGTGTGTTCAGAGCGACCTGGGGCTAAACAGACAGTTTAGGTTATACTTCCAGCGCTACAGACTGCTGAAGGCAAAACAAAGCTGAAACACAGACAGTTTGTTCCTGCAGGCGTCGCTCTGATGAAAACCAGCAACACCTCACAGTCTGAGTGGTCAAAGACTCTGCTGACATCAGAAAAGCTTTTAGCAGCATAACAACCAGCCTCCTCCGTTCCAATATTAAATGGGATGAAATGTTGCTCACACTCACCGGTATTCTCTGATACTAATTTCATCCGTCCCCTGGAAGGTCTTTATTTGTTGTGATGCTGATTTATGATGTGTTTGACCAAAGTCGGGTTCCCTCTATGTGAAAACAAACTTGGCCATTAAAGTTGATTCATCTTCTGACTCTGATGTTCTTCCAGAAACTTCACACTGAGGACTAACATACATCACTTATCGCTCAGGGACCACATCTGCCTAATTTGATTTCTTTTGTTGAGTCACACATGGATCAGGGTTTGTAACAACCGTAATATTTCTTATTTGTTACCTTTACACAAGTACCTTAAGTTTGCATTAATACCTCATAACTGTTGAGTTTAGATTCATTTTGATGTATATTTTCACGTTGAAATGGAAAAGTGAAATGACTTAAAAACTTTGATACTAACTCCCTTTGACCCCGAAAGGGTCCTCGCTCTGTTTCTTCACTAAAATAAGTTTAAAGAACTTTGGTCTAATGGCTTAAACTGATCATTAAATAGCAGGAAAGGATCATTACTTTAAAGAGCATTATTCTGTATTTACTTTAAGAAACAATTGAATCAGATCATCCAGTCAGATTTGTTTAAAGTTTTTATGAAAGGAGAAACAGCTCCTTGCACAGAGGCATTGACTTGCAAGGTTTTTTCCTCCTGAATGACCAGCTGATATTTGTTTCCATTTCGTCATTGAATCTACACTAATCCCTCACACAAAGCATGCATGCAGCGACACTGGAGAGGAAAAGCTCCAGCAGAACCAGAACCAGGCTGTTCAAGGAAAGAAAGCCAAAAACACAAAGAAACATCAAAGCACTGATCTATAAATACTTTCTATGCCAGAGGAGATAACGGTAAACTAGCTCCACGAGTGGCTCAGTCTGGGAAAGAAACACTTTGGCAGACAAGCTCTTAGCCAGATTTCATATTAAAATGAAAGAAAGAGAGCACATACAGCCAAAGAGAAAGCTGAACCCATAGCTGTGTCTAGCATAGAAATAGGACTAAACAATGGACAACAGGCGCAACTCTGTCATTTATAATGAAAATTGCTCATGGCAGCAGCCCAGATAAGATAAAGCTGCCAATGACAAGAAAAAGTAGAAAACATAAAGTTAGGGGTTCAAAAAACAAACACTGCACTCAATCACGCCTTCCCACCCTAGTGCCCCCACTCACACCACACAGACTCTGTCGAGTTGTGCCAAAAAAATAAAAAAGTAAAGTAAAAACGCAGACCCACATTCACACATAACACTCACATCCAATAATACCAGGACCAAAGACCCGGCGGCACCGGTGGTTGGTCCCGGGATTATCGAACGACCCTATAATCCGGATGGGAGGGAAGAGGAGTGGTGACACACCAACCCTTCTCGATCCTGCTTCGGGCCCAGCCCCCCCACCCCGCACCCGGATCAGAACACTCCCAGGAAAATCTCCCCCCCTAGGACCGGGGCCCACATGCCCTGCACAGGCCGCCCCAACAAGAGCCCCCCCCCCCACCGCCCTTGACTAAATCACCCAGCCTGGCCACTTTTTAACTCACGGAATTACAAATACAGGGAACTACTTCAAGCCTTTGATCCTTGCTATTTCTCTGGCTATGACTCAGGGATGATCAAAACCCAGCATTCAGCTTGTCAGAAAATAAAATATGACAAGTCAATAAAAAGGACATTTTAAACAGAAATGCCAAGTTTATGACGAGTTTATTCTATGCATTCAGTACTTGGTTGTGGCTTGTTCAGCATGAATAAGTGTGTTAGTGTGTTGAGCTACGGAGGTTATCAGCCTGTGGGTCTAAGCTGGCGTCTGAGTGAAGTCCAGGTTGCCTCGATGGCCTTCAGGTCATCTGGATTGTTGAGTTTGGTGTCTCTAATCTTCTCTGGGCTTTAAGCTAATAAGGTTTAGGTAGTTCTGGGAGACATAATAATAACCATATGTGTTGAGATAGACACCTGATCAGAACTGCACGGCATTCTGGGGGATGTAGGCAGAGGAAAGGATTTATCCTCTTATGGTTAAGTTGAAGGACTGGCCTCTTTTTAAAGGTTCCTTTTAGTCACATTCAGGATTGCTGTCAATGTTTGGCTTTTTCCCCTAGTCCCCATTTTAAAATGTAAAACAAAAAAATTACCCAATAATTATCAATATCAGCTGATATGGAAGGTTTATAATATGATTGATTTTTTAGCTCCAGGTCGAAGGAACGATTACACTCAGTTGCTCAGTTGGTTTATAACAAGCTGACTCTCTTTAAATACATAAACTGTTTCCTTTTTAGAATCCCACTTTGAACAGAGACTCAATTGTCAACAGCAGTAAGAGTGCTGCTGTCGAGAGATTAAACACTAATCTTTTATCAAAAACTAACACCATATCTAATACTTTAATTACCGCTGCATTAGTACAAGTACTGTTGGACAAAGCATAAATTTCACATAATTTACTTCATTTACTTCACTGATCACTTGTACCATTTTCTTTCTGTAGAGCAAATGTCATCCCAGAAAATACCACAATCATCCAAGGAAAAATAATAGAAATCATTTACAACAACATTTTTTTTCTTTCCAATTACAGGGATGAGTGCACCCAAAGGACCCCAACAAAACGCTCCTCTGGAGCGTGACTGACCCGACGGATAGCTCCACTGTTCTCCTTCCATCTGTTTAGCAAATACACTCTCATTTTAACACTCTCCATCATGAAGTGCTCTCAGTTCATAATGAAAAACAGGATGATTTTAGCCTCTAAGAAACACTGAGAAGATAAGGCACGCTCAGCTGTTAGTCTGATTTATCTGCCTGGAGTGATTTAAATGACACGGTAAAGCTTATGTAACTGTGTAATTACAGCAATTTAGTCCGTGCCTGTCTCCTCTGAGCGGCCAATGGGAGTGTGGAAGACGCGTGGAACAATTTCAAGTTTTTGAAACTCTGTCAAAGTCTGTTACTGTAGCTAGAAGAGTTAGGAATCCTGCAAAAGAATTGGACATAGTGTAGTATTATTTTTATATCCTTTACATTTACGATGAAACTTGCTGTGCAACATTAAAAGAAACAGCAAAAAAAAAACAAAAAAACAAAAATAAGAATCAAATCAAACTTTCATAGGTTGGCTTCTGTGTCTAAATTTAGTTTCCCGTTCAAAATTCAACAATTTAAATCAGAGTGAGCCAGTTTTTCCCGAAATTTACCTAGAATGAAGCAGGTAGGTGGGACAATTTGCCAAATGGAAAATAAGAAAAAATCAACTTCATTATTTTATTTAAAATGCATAATATCTTATTTTAAGGGTAAAGATACTCATTCCACCAGCAGATTATTCTATTTACCTGCTCAAATTAAGTTGAAATACACTGATTGTAAGAATTTTTTATGTTAGACTTGTGCAAGAACGAGTTGAGTTGGTGTGGCAGTGTCGGATCATTCGATAATCCTGGGACCAACTGCCGGTTCCCGCGTCCCGGTATTATTGAATGTGAGTGTTATGTGTGAATGTGGGTCTGATTTTTTTTTTCTTTGGTGGTGTGTGGGGGGGCACTAGGATGGGAAGTTGTGATTGATCATTGTCTCCCTTTTATCTCCTGTCTCTTTCATCTTTTCTCCTTTTTTTTTCTGTTCTATCTTTGCTGTTCTACTTTCATTGCGGTGTCCATATAATATTTAAATCACCCTGTATAATTATAATAAATCAGTTTGTATGCATAAAACAAGCGGAACACTATGGCGATAGCCCTACTGCTCCACTTGTGAAAACAAAATCTGTTGGACTCTGTTTGACACCAAGATAATTATTCTTATTGCCACATCGCCAGACAGGACACTGAAAAAAAAAAGACTTGTGCAGATATATTTGGATCAAACAAAACTTGTCTAATTTAAATTAATCAGATTATTTGTCTACATATCTGTCATATGTTCTTTAATGTTAATTAGTTGTCACTGGTCTTGTCGGCTATGTTTGTTATTATGTTATGAATTGCCAAAGCATAAACTGTCTTCAAGAGCAAGGGCGATATGTAGTGCTGCAGCAACTGCAGAGGAATAAAGCTAACGAGCCATGCAATGAAGATATGGGAAGGAATAAATGAAGCTTTGTAAAGGTTAAGAAGAGAGGAGAAAAAGCCAACAGCAGTTCAGCTTATGTCGGGAAATGGGGCTACAGAGGTAAAGCTTTCTTTAAAAGTGTTGATGTTTAAACATTAAAAAGGTCAAAACAACTGGCAGTAAATCCTTGTGGGTCTAGAGGAAACATATGACTGTGGGACTGTACATATACAGATACAGTGAGGAGGTGAGTGTGTGGTAGGAGAGTCAGATGGATTTAAGGCTGAAATGGGATGTGTATCAAGGTCCAACTCTGAGCTCCTTCTAATTCAAACATTGTCCAATGAAGTCAGGGAAAAGTCACCATTAGTCATAATGTTTGCAGAAGACATGGTGATATTTATTGAGAGAGGAAGGCAGGTGTGAGAGCTCGGAGAGATAGAAGAGAAATACCAGTCAGTAAAAGCAGAACAGAATACATGTGTATGAATGAGAAGAATACTGATGGAACGGTGAGGCTGAAAACGAGGAAGGTTGGCAATAAAAAGGCAACTGCAGTTTAAGTGTCAAACAGAGGAGAATGCAGAGTGGAGTGGATGGAGATAGATTCCTTGTGCGTTACTGCCTCAGCCTTTGGGAGAGAAGAGTGGATTTATTTTACCTGTCCTAAAGGCTGCTGCAATTAACAACAGCACTGAACACAGATGGGGGGTATGATTGCTATGTAGAGAACATGCAGGGGAGGAGAAGAAAAATTACCTTCTGTGTTCATGTAAAAAAAAGAACATTTCAATGACTTGAAGGCAAAAACACAGTGAGAAAGGTTCTGCTGTCTGGATTATTCCAGCTGTTGCAGCCAGTCGAAGTAATTGTTTCAACATCTGAAAGCAATGATACTCAAAAACGTTAGTCGCATCATCCTTCCAAACACCCTGAACGCTTAAAGTTTTCTTTTTTAATCAATGGATGTTTTTACTTTACTTTTCTTAACAATCATTTTAGACTGTTTTACTAGAAATAAAAAAAATGGTGGGTTTGCCAAAAGAAGTTCTCCAAAATACTTTATCAACTACATAACAACATAACAGAAGACAAAAGTTTAATCTTCTTTTCTCTTTACATAATCAACATTTCTGAGTAGCTGTAGTAGTTTTTCAGTCCCACAGATATTTGAACAGTGGTCATAGGATAGCAATATACTACATGGAGAGAAATTATAGATGTGTTAAATATATCAATGCATTTTACCATAGATTAGGAATGAGACAACTAGGCGCACAAGGTACTTCAACAACCCATACACTCCCAATCTTAAAATGATTTTGGTCCCGCTGGACAGCAGACCAAAAAAACGACTTTGGGAAACCGCTGCAATGCTCCACCCTCACCGAAGAAAATGTGAATTTAAAAGGAGTTTTTTAAAAATAGCATTCCTAGATAGATATGTCTCTATTCATCATTTTTTAAAGTCCAAATATGATGACATGTGCATGTAATATTATCTCTCTCCTGTCTGTCCTTGCACCTGTTTTCTCCTTCTCAAAAGTTGCAGGTATTTTTGCATGAGTTTGCACTTAGCAACAAATCAATATAGACACATGAAATACACTGATAAACTGCATTGTTGATGGTAAAAATATTTGCATATCCTCCTCCCAGTATTTTGCATATTGTGTTGATCAGCATATGTTCTGTATATTGAAGAATCTATTTCTTCAATACTGTCTACTGTTCTGTTCATTTTAGAGATTTACACCCTATGTGTATCATGCTAGTTGATTAGCTATCAATTTTGAATGTATTTTTATACATGCAAACCTTTTCTAGACCCTTCCTGAACTTTGACCTTAACGTGGAGCAGGGGTTTCAGTGCCCAGAAGAAACTCGAGGCTATGTTTCCCATGGTGGGATCTGATCATGGTAGGCAAACAGGATCTGGGGGAGGGGTTAGACAAAGAGCCGTTCAAAAAGCCCTTATGACAACCGAAGCAACTTCGCCGGGGTTGGGTTCTTCCTTGCAGGACGGAGCTTGGCCAGTGATGCAGCCCGCACACCAGTGGGACCCCACTTGCGCAGGGAATCGTTAAGGTTCGTTGCAAAGAGAATTAGGCAGGAGTCAGAGGCATAGGTACCCTGAGCCATAGACACTCAAACTGGACCTGGGGACGTAGAAGGTCTCCCTGCTGTGGGAATGGGAGCCTTAGCTTGCATGTACAGCACCTCCAGGTCATTGTTCTCGACTGGACAAGGACGACAACTTCAGTTCTGAGGAGGTTTCCTACCTCAAGCAGAGGAGTTAAGTATCTTTGCTCCTGTTTCTGAGTGAGGGGAGAATGGAGTAAGAAATCAACAGACGGATGGTGCAGCTGCTGCTGTGATGCGGATGTTGCTCTCATCTGTTGTCGTAAAGAAGGAGCTGAACCGAAAGATGAAACACTTGATTTACCTCCTGGTCTATATTGCTACCCTCACCTATGGTTAAAAAATCAGGGTCATTAGCAAAAGAGCATGATATAAGCGGCCGATATGAGCTTCCATTTCAGGGTGGCTAGGCACCCCCTGCTGGCCCTGGAGCTTCACCAGGTGTCTGGAGAGAGGAAAGACAGTTTGTCTTCCTCTATAACCCAGTACCAGATAAGTGGAAGACGAAGAGTACGAGGGCCTTTTGTAGACCAGGGCCAAAGTGCTGCTCAGTTATTTAATCTTTAGTTCATACCCGCCTTTTTTTAGGCTGTTATCAACTGTTTGCAGAGTTAGACCTGTGAAGCATTTTGCTTTCAGAATGCAAATTTCAGTATAAAATGATTCCATAACCTTTTCATTGACTTCCTTGGAATAAAAGAACTAATAAATAAGAACATTTAAAGATCTTACAGCAAGTAGACATTGGTGTATTTACTTTTCAACGCCTGCATTATTGATAAAAGATAATTAATTCTAATGTAATATAACAGAAAAAACAGCTGCCTTTTAAGCTGTTTCTGCTTTCAAAGGTGCTTCAAGGGGGAAAAAAGCCCTTTTTGCTTCGGTATTTTGCCTGTCCAGCTTTCTGATGTAAGAGGAGATTATAGATAGAGTGGATGGCTTCAGTAAACTGATGCTGACTCTAAGGCACAAGTGCTTATCAGACTCCAATGTGGAGTCTGAAGGGTTTTTACAGCTAGGCTGACCTCTTCCCTTTGAAAAACAAAAAGGAATAGACGGGGTGTGACCGCTGCAAGCAGTTTGTCCTCAAAATCTGGTGATCCATGAGCTGTGATGGATGCTAAGGTGAATGCAAGGTCTGAAGCAAACTCACAAAAGCTGCATTCTGCTGCAATTCACTCAAGTATGTGACGTGCCAACGCAGCAGTTATACAGATGTCATAAGAACCCAGTGTTATACAATAAACAATGTAGAAACAGAGCAGAAGACTTCATTGTGCTGCTGCTCATCTTGATCTGGTTCTATGCATGGAGCTCTCTGTGTCGTAACTGATGATGTTCCTTGGATCACCAACCATCAGTCTGTATGCTTGATGATCAGCCGTCATGGTGAATGATGTAGCTGTTTGACATTTAGCGTTTGTACTTTTAGAAAGATGTGAGGTATTTTGATTGATCTTTAACCTTTTTCTAGCCATTTGGTTTAGGAGGCTGCTGCAGCTGGCTGGCTGAGAAGAAACTGAAACGACAGAAACGATTCAACTCACCAAAGAAGGTGGCAAAAAATCCTTGTTACTGTTAGTTAGCCCGATTCTAAGATCTGAAGTCCACTCAATGCTCAGGTAGTTAAGAATGAACATCCAGAAATACCAAAGAAGACATCAAAATACACAGGAAACCTCAGAGCACTTTGCAAAAAAAGTGAGATCCAGTCAGAAACAGTGGTAGTGGGCAAACAGTGTGAACTCTGTCTAAGAAAAACAGGATGGAAATCAGTGAAGGGAAATTAACACCTGGCTGAGCTAAACATGTGAGCTAATGAAAGACGTTAAGGATGTGGCTGAAAGTGGGATCAGTGATGATCATGATGGTTTGTTTGTTTTTTTTTTCCACTTAGATGAAATATAACTTATTGTCTGAACAAAAGAAGAATTTTCCATAGTCATTAATTGGATGTTGCTGCTTAATGCTACAGGAGCAGAGCAGATGGAAACTATTTCCTGTGCAGCAAAAGCACAACTGAATGGTAAAAACCTGGACATTTTTCTCATTCCATCGATCCACATTTGTCAGGAACTGATGCTGTAATCCAACTGACTCTTCAGGTCAGCCAGATTAACCCCAGACATGGCCAGAAAACAGTCCACATCAATCCCTCTGAAACCTAAATCCATCTGAAAAATCTATGCTGAAGATGGAAAAAATGTTCCAAGGTGAAATGAATAATTTCCATCGGTGAAGTCAATGCTTAAACATTTGGGGGAGCTATAAAAGACACAAAATTTGCAACGCAGTCATAGATGTTGGGTTTCTGGGGTTTAAAGTTGCAGAACTTTTTCTCTACTTCTCTCTATTCTAAAAAATAGCTGTTAAATAAAACTATATGAATTATCCACCCAGAATCTTCGGTTGTCTAATTAAAACACTTTCTGTCATCCATCCATTTGTAAAAAGTATTGATCCTACATTTTAGAAGATGCACTTGGATCATTTATAAACTATAACAGGTAAATGTTTGGGGATTCCTGTGCTTTACTTCCAGTCCTGAATTTGCACACAGGCAGGAAGGCTGCTTACTTTGCTTGCTCTCTGGAGACGATCTATTGGGTCAGGATGAGAACTCATACCCCTCCAGGTGGCTCTGCTTAATGCTCACGTGGTGTCCTGTCATTGTGAACAATGCAGCTTACACCTTTTATAGATGCACTGCACTGCTATTCTGAATGTGCTGAGTTGGCTCGGCCTGATGTGGGAATTGTAATATTTTTCTTTATGAGAACATGATCTGTTCCTCACCAGAAATTAAACCAAGCCAAGCTTTAGGTAAATCCAGCTCTACTATCAAACCTTACACTGTGAGGGTGTCCTTACCAGCCAATAATAGCTGACAAGCCCCATGAAAATGTGGTTTTAAAATAGGCCTGTATCTAGAGTGGGATGGACCGCTGCTTTCAACCTCAGTGAAAAGCATTTCATTTACATGAAATGGGGGATTTAACTAAGTGCTGGATCAAGAGTAACACTAGGGACTTAATGTAATGATTTAATAACCAGTCGGAGAGTTCACATCACGGATTAACTCACCTGATGGAGATTAATGACAATAAGTTTGTTCATGAAGCCATTTTAGGAAAGAAAGGAAATAATCTCTATGATAAAAATACAATATTTATATTAGTTATTCCATTATGTTGTTATTCAACAAAATCGCCTGAGTTTTCAAATTAATTTTTAAACTTTCCTGGAGGTTTTTCACCTCCAAATAGAGGTTTTAAAGACTTTGTTTTTACCTTATTGAGTTTAAATTATAGTTTTGTTTCTAACCTATGCTGCTGTGACTCTGACATCTGGTTAGGATGCCTCCCTGGGGAGGTGCTCCAGGCACATCCCCATGGAAGGAGGCCCACGGGACGACCCGCGGAGCACTGGAGGGACTCTGTAACTGGACTGGCCCTGAGGTATGCCGGGCTCCCCAGAGAAGCAGGGGAGATGACTCTGATCGCTGCTACCACGACTCAGATAAAGATGACGAGTACAAGTAAGAGTAAGCTGTATGGTGGCCTGAGGATGCCAACGAATAGCAAACACAGAAGGTACTGCAGACACATAAATTAGGCTAAAACAACAAACACATTAAACACATGCAAAGGAAAAATGCTGCAAGTCTCAAAAACTACTGCAAACTTGTGCTGTATAACAGAAGTACTCCAGGCCAGTAAGGGGAGACAATTTATGCATTTACACTGTGGCCATCATAGATAATGTATAATACCTATGAGGGCAGCTTGTTTTTGGCCTTCAGAGAGTTATCTGACAGTAATGTTTATTTATAAACTCAGATACAGTTTCAGTCTTAACTTTATAATCAAGTAGACCTGGTATTGGTCAGAATACCCTGGAAATTAGTGCTGTTCAATCCCACTCCTCAGGGGCCCGACTCCTGTATGTTTTAGGTGTGTTGTGGCTTCTTAACAGCTGATTCAAGGCTCTTAATTAGCTCCTCAGCATATAATCAATTTCTGCAGGAAAATCTGATGACGCGTTTATATGACTCAGGAGTGCCGAACCAGGGAATCCTCTCAGACATCTTTGAGGACTAAATTTGGACATCACTGCTGTAAATTTATCCAGTGTATGTGCAAGAAAACATAAATCCATTGATTGATTTTGGTTTCTTTTGAATGTAATGTTTTGAAATGAGCCAATAAAATCTGTAAGTCAATATTTATTGGATGTCTAATCAGTAAACTATTAACAGATATTTATATATATCAGAGGTTTATCATTAGATATCTTAATGGTAATTTACATAAGTAACAGACCATTAGCTAACTAAGAACTGATCACTGGATGTTTTGCCCAGAATACAAACAAACATTATCGTTTTGTGTCCATTATAAAGCCCCATTAGATTAGCATTAATTAATATTAAGCTACTCCTAATGTGTTTAGATCAATATGGGCAACGGTGGCTCAGGTGCTATGAGTTCATCGGTTGACTGGTGAGGTGATCTATCGGTTATTGTGTCCTTGGGTAAGACACTTCACCTACCTTCCCTGGGAGCCGTGATCAGAGGCTCTAATTGCACGGTAGCCTCGCTTCTCTCAGTGAATCCCAGGGCAGCCATGGCTACAATGTAGCTCACCACCATCAGTGGGTGAATGGCTAAATACAGCGTAAAGTGTTTTTTAGTCCTTTGACTTGATAAAGAACTATACCAGTGCAGGTTATTTAGCAGGTCAGCATAAGGTGATGGTTAACCAATGGTTAACTTCTATTTTTGTTATCGTGAAATCAAGCGCTAATGTTTACGACCCTTATTAGAATACGTATTAACTCCTGTTAAAAAACCCCTGCCTGACCAATACTGTGGGGCCTATAAATATTAAAATGTATTCATCCATCTTCAACGGCTTCTCTCTTGGGTCGGGGGGAGTCACACACCTCCATGCACACACTCACACATTCTCATCTTGCTGTTAGTAGTGGGGCCCCTGTGTCGACCTTCAACGATTTCCATTGACTTTAGGTCGTTTTTTAAGCCTTTCTATGTCCTAATCATGACAAGAAGCCCACATCTACCCTCATACTAAACTCAGTTCACGCCTTGGTTCTAAACTTACCTGTTAGCAAAACAAGAAGTAAGGATCTGCAAAATGTCCTCACTTTGGTGCAAATGCTGCTCAGTTTACCTGGAAAATTGTCCTCACTTTGATGCAGAAACAGGAGCACACATTCACACAAGGGCAGTTTAAAGACACCAATCAACCCAGCAGTCATGTGTTTGGCACCGTGGGAGGAAGTCTGCGTACGGTGTGGACCTGCGAACCAGTGGTGGTCCTAGATATTTTACAGAGGGGGAAAAGGAGGCAAAAAAAGTCTAGTATGGTGGCAAACCTGGACCTGCTCATTAAAAACATCAGAAGTTTCTTATATGTAAAAAGGATTTTGATAAATGAATGTTTAATTTGAAGGCTGAGAGGCTTTTGTACAAACAAAAAATTTAAGGTATTTTATTTACATAAAAGCATACAAAAAAAGGATATTTCATTTGATTTAGGAATTGTATTAATCCATAAGGTCACATGTTTTAACCAGTGGATTTATGTTCACATTCAACCCGTAAAGCCTTTTATCATTATTATTAATCCCTACTGCTCACAAGTGCCTAAACCTGTGACTAGTAAACTTGCTGACTGGTTTCTCACCAGTCTCCACTGGTATTTGGATTATGAGCTCCAAGCCATCACCCTAATCTTTAGCTCCGTCCATAAACTCTCTGCAGATTCTGCAGAATTAATCATTTGGTCCATATCATTTTGTTTTTTGATACCAGATCAAAATAATTATTACAAGCTAAATAAATGTAAATCTGTCATCAGCAAAGATAGTTACCTTAAATTAATCTCTCATTAACCTCTTTAGGAGTTTGGTACCTGTTACCTGTGACACTGAATGAAATTAAACAGGATGGCATTAGAAGTGCAAGCAACCTCCAGCTGAGGATCAAACCGTAAACCTTGTTGCTGTAGGGCGACACTTCTAACCACCGCACTGCCGCGCCACCCATTAAATCACTCAAGTTACATTAAATCAATGTTGGTGGATATCAGCTCTTAAGAAAACACTGCATGCTGTAAAACAACGGCAGGAAGGAACGAGCGAAACAACTTGCTGCTAAAATAACTGAGGATTGAAGAGAGATAAAAACATTTCCAAAACAGAAAGATAATTATGCAGATACCAACTACAGACTCATTAATAAGGGGACGGCTGAGTCTGGATGCCCAGAGGACATTTAGTCTTCACGCATATTAACATCTCATTTTATAACAGTGATATTTTTGACTGATTTAATCCCTTCTTTTGGCTTTTCCACCCCCCCACCCTACTCCCTCCCTCAGACCTTCACCTAAAATGTCCACTCATTAAAGAAGAATAGAGAAGGATGCCCACATGGACGTATGAAAAGTGATGGGACGGGGAAGAAGAGGCAGAAGGCTGTACAGTGTGTGCAGGAGGGGGGAGAGGGGGGGTGGGTACTGCGGCGTTAGACTATACGGGCAAAATGCAATGACACAGCTTGCTGACGCTGTTAAAGTCACACTCACACTCTTTCTGTGTCTGACTGCAGGAAGACAGTAGAAACTCATAAACAGAAACACCACAGGCAGAAATGGAAAACAGGCGTTTTAAGCACATACATGCTTCCAGGAGCAGAGGTAACACCAAACCTCTCTGATAACACTAACTACTTCTGAGCTCCTCTGTCTCTCTGTCCCTACATGCATGAACACTGTGGCTTCAGAAAACAGCCAGACTGAAAGAGCCGGCTTGCTCCTTACCTTTGATTAAGTGGAGAGTTGAGTGTCCTGCATAACAGAGATCCAGTGGGTTCTGCCAGTGATGCTGCTGTGGAAGGAGCTAGGCTGCCTGTCCTCCCTGTGCTGCGCTGTCCACTGTGTGTTCCTCTATCGGCAGGCACTGCTCCTCTACTCTGTTCCAAGTTCCCTCGTGCCAGCTTAGAGAGAAGTAGCTCATACCGGATCCTCACTGCAGCTCATAAAGTAGGTGCTTGGAAATCAATTTACACAAACGCTCTAGACAATGCTATATATACACACATATATCTATATATATATAGATATATATATATAGATATATAGATATATATATATAATATTGTTTATCCAGGCTGAAAATAAATATCACATAGAGAATATAATCTTTTTTTAAGAGGGACTGGGGGACAAACAAACACACAGCCATAACCATAACTCAGAATAAAACTGTGCTTCATTTTTCAGGCTACAGAAGCTTTTTTTCTGTTGAAAGTTGATGAGCAACTGGAGGAAATTGGACTTTAATCAAATAATTTCTTAAACCATGCTCAATATAAATGGATTCCTTCCTAAAGTGTCATAATAATCAAAGAGATTGCTAAACTCTTCTATTGAGAACATTTTTTAGTTTTATTTGAAACGGACCCTGGTGTAATAGAAATCAGACTTTATTGCAAAGATGATTGTCTTCATTGTGTCCTGCCCTCCTGGTGGAGGATTATTTGTCACCTCCTCACCCTGTTGGTGGTACATGTGTGGACTCTTCCTTCCACTTCTCATCCTCATCGTGTTTCTGCCGCCAGAGATATTCTCCCACCATTTCTTTATCAGGAGCCATTTTCTAATGCTGCTCTTGATCTTCATGCTGGGT
>JAUZNJ010019178.1:0-17271 GCA_034780135.1 Jordanella pulchra | reverse complement strand
GAAAGAAAGAAAGAAAGAAAGAAAGAAAGAAAGAAAGAAAGAAAGAAAGAAAGAAAGAAAGAAAGAAAGAAAGAATGTTAATTACGCTAATAGGCCTTTGATCCTCACATCGTGGAAATTAACTGATTTGAATATTGATTCTGTAATTAACTCAAAACAATCTTCTTTTGTTTAAAATAAATAATCACAAATACTTATATCAAAAAGCCTACATCCAGTTTATTTCGAATAAACCCTGCCCAATTTTTGATCAGTTTAAAGTAGCAAAACTAACAACCTAAATGGAATCAAGGCAAACCCGAATATTTTGTGGGATATCAGTTACATCAAAATCCCACTCAGATGTGTTGTGGCTGGAACTGATGTTTACTCACTTTGTTTCTACGAAATCAAATTGTCTGAGGTGGGGGGGGGATGTTGGTGGATAGTATTAGCCATCAGACCTCCCTGACTGGCACATATGGACGGCATGTCCAAGCATTGACTCACTCTTCAAGCCAACAGAAGGGTCTCTATACAATCACACACGATAGAAAAGAAAAAGCTCTGAGATGAGAGCAGGAAAGTATTTGGGCTTCATCTTTAGATAATAGTATGATTGTGCTTTTTTTCCTTTTGGCTGGTTACTTCCTTTACGGTCCTAATTCTCCCTCTCTTTGAGTGTCACATAGAGAGGAGAGCCTCCATACTGGTGACATTCAAAACATCATTCATAGAAAGATCTGACAACGATGATGTGGGTGATAATCCTAAAAGAAATGGAGATCAGGGGGAAACACAGTATGAAATAAATGGTTGAAGCTTAAAGTTGATAATGTTTCAGCTGCTCTGGGCCCCACAGAAAGAGGCCTCCTACTGTCCCCTTGAGTGTGTGACTCTTTTGTGTGTCATCCATACTCAATACTCCCTTTATAGGTTTGAAAACAGGCTGGAATATTTTCTACCGTGGCTGGTGTTTTTATTTGAAGGAAGTTTAAAGAAACATCTGTGTGTTGAGATGGATGGTAGGGTGCTTATAATCTTGGTAATATTAGCACATGAAAGGCAGGGAGTCTGCAGGAGGGCAATTTTTACCTCTCATAGTGGCCTGCTCTATTAGCCCCCCAACTCTTTGCAAACAGACACACACATGCGGTAACAGGCTGCATGTTGGTCACTTTCAACATCCGCTGCAGTTGCTCACTCCTGGAAGAAGTTCAAGCTGAATAATTTTGTCATAATTATGATTAATGCTCTGCTGGGTCACTAGCGGTGTTAACGCACTTTACAACACCGACAGCCCCTCCTTCACACAATCAGCAGGTCATTTACAAATCATTACTTTGAGTTGTGGTAATGGGCAACAAGTCATTTGACACTAGAACAGCTACAAGTCTTCTAATGTTTCCCTTTGGGAGCCTGAACTTAGTGCACATGGCGCCCCAGGACAGTGGCCTGGTGTGGGGCAGGCGGGGGGAGGGAGGGGTTGTTTAATGACAACAGGAAAGAGCAGGATGTTGAAAAAGAGCAGAAGAAATGGTTAACTCTGATTTCAAAGAATAAAAAGGGTTTCCAAAAAACAGAATTTCAAGTCAGAACAACAAATCACTTCTGCAGTCATGAAAAGACAGATGCTGTACTAATGACCATACACACACAAAAAAAAAAACTATCTGGAAAAAGCATGCTCCCAAATTGACACGTCTACATACCAGAGATACCAATTCATTTTTTTGGTTTTGCCTTATTTTCTTGCAAACTGTGTTTTTCTCTTTTGCTGACCATATGCTTTTGTGAAACATTTAAATGATTTAAATAGAAATTGAAGATTTATTGACATTAACAGGTTGGTTTAGGAATATTCAGGTAAACTTTAGATTTAAAGTGTCAAAGCATTTAAAATATTTCCTGTTGTGGATAGATATAACTTTTATAGAATATAAATCTGAATAAACTTGGGAAAAATTGAGTTCTATTCCAAAAATATTAGAGTAGTTTAGTCGATAAAATACCTGTAAAGAAAATTATTGTTTGTGTTGTACCTATGCTTACTGAGAAGCTGATGAGCATTTACAAGTTGTGGGAGAGGATGGTGCACCCACAAGGACCTTCCAGTACTGATAAAAGAACATAGTCAGCATTTCCAGACAAAATAACAATGTAAAGTGGTTTATAATTCATTGAAATTGTATTTACACAAATGTGACATCAACATCAAAGCTTTTTTTTCACACTGCTGTACAGTTGTATTTGAAAACAGTAAAAGTAAAAAAGCAAAAGGTTTTATATTGTACTTAATAACAAAACTAAATTCAACTTTTTGCCTTCAATGATACAAAAGAACTTTAAAAAGCTGTTTTATACACAGAAATGAAATTCATTTTCCTCTTATGTTCACTCTGTTGTTCGAGAGACCATTAAAACATTCTGACTCAGTCTAGTTTTAAGTTCTAAATGAAAATTTCAGATTGGATAATATAGTTTGAATTGAGTAGCTTTAGAGTTCAGGTATTCACAGCATTAAAGATTCAAATTGCATTCAAATAGAAATAAAACTTGAAACATAAACAGCATGTACATTTAAAATGAATTGAAGGGTGAATTAATGGAGAATTTGTTGTCTTGGAATGATCATCAATCATCATCATCAGAAACATTTCCCACCCTCTTGTCTTCAGCCATGTCGCTATCAGTGTTTTTCAACTCATTTTGCTCCAACTAGACAGATTCTCTCTGCTTTTTTTGATTTTTCGACTGTTTTTTAACCTTGTCGTTATCAGTATCATTAGATATAATAAGCTGGTTTTGAAAAAGTAATAGTTACATTACAAATATTAATGTTCCAATGTTGTAAGGAAAATTTAAAAACCCAAGAAAAATAAGCAGCTAAAATATAGATCCTAAAAATGCTACTAAATAACAGTAACTAGGTATAAATACTTAATTACTGACATATCTGCTGACTGAGTTCACTTGAAGGGAACATCAGGCACCATAATCTTCCTGTTTCTGTCCGTTTCCTGGATATGAAGCCAGAGCTTTAGTACTACAATCATACAAGTTGCACTCATGAATGAGACCATGCTGTGTATTTGTTTTATGACCATCTTCATATTAGCTGACAAAGTAATGTTGCTCCTGGCTAACATCCCCCCATCCAAGCTACAAAGCCTGTTGTTCTGCTGTAAAACATAGATACTTAAGCTGTGGTGTAAATGCATGTTTAAACTCAATAACTACTTTAAAGGAAGTAGTTACATTATCACAATCAGACTTTGTCTTGATAAACTGAACTGAGGCCTGTATGGAGACACTAATGACCAAAGTGTCTCAGTGGGTTCATTTCTCAGAAGAAACAGAAGATGTTGCAACGTAAACTAACATCTTCATAAAAAGACGCTACAAGTTTTCATTGCATCATTTTAAATAAGTGAAATCAGAAATGACTTTTTTGTTAATCAAGGGTACATTAGAGTTTCTGTTTTATTTAAATTATTTTAAAAGTGTATTGTTGTTTCTTTGACTTCTTAAGACTTCAGATCAGATTAATGCATCGTGAAATTCGTCTTTGGCCTTTTGCTCTGTGTCAGAATTTAAAACCGAGTGCCAAAGGATTGAGGAAGACAAACAATCAACCGGAAAAAAGAAAAAATCAATCCAAATTGACGGCCAAGTATCTGCCCCGCAGTAGCTGACCTTGTGCTCTGAGCTAATTGGAAACTGGGGTCAAAGAAAAAAAAATGTCAAGTTTCCCAAAGGGAGATCAAAAGTCAAAAGGAAAATTATTCCTTTCTTCCTTATGAAAATGTTTACTATGGCACAAAACGTTGTCAACATTTACAACAAAACATTTATTTTTAAACTAACATTTTTAAACTAACTTAATTTAAATGCCCAAAAGATATGAAGAGAGATACTTTTTCTTTTATAAATTACATTTGACAAAATAATGCCTGATCTGAGTTCATTGATAGTCTTTTAAATCGATTCAGTATATCTGCATACATAAAACTCCATAGAATATTATTTGTCTTTGTTGGATCCATTAGGTTTAAATATGATACACAGCTGTACTCACTGCAATTATCTGTCTAAAGAGGCTCACTTTAATCTATCAAATGTATTCAATTTTATGACCTTGTGTGCTGAAATCACCTACCACACATGTATGTACTTAAAAACTGACCTTGGTCAACATTACGATGATATTGCTTCTAATGTAAACATGCATATTTGAGAGCCTCATTCTGTGGGACCTTCTTAAAGTTCAATTCTATAACCCCAAATTCCCTCTTACACACATGTGCACACAGACACACTAATATCTTATATTTCTATGGTTCATATTGACGAATAAGTGATAACTGAGTTTTATTGGCAGAACATCTGGAAACTGTTGCAGCTCAAAATGGTGGGAATACACGCCACAAGTTAAATGAGCGCAGATACTCATTATTGTGTCATTCCTACCATATCACATGACAAATCTTTATTCTTCTTTCAAGGTGTCAAATTTTCCCCTGACTAAGTGGTCAAACTCTCAAACCCAGCTGAATTCCAAGGAAAATGCCAGATATGGATATTATATTTCCTCTCCCACATCATGCCTCTATGATGTGCCTGTGTCTGGTTCTTGGTTTTCCCATTGTTTTTAAAGTTTTGCAGTTCTGTCAATCACAAAACGCATCTACACACTGTCTGAAGACATAGCCTCTGGTAAAAAAAACACCAGCCAACGTTTTTTGGCTTGCGGTGTATCCAGGGATTGGATGCACTGTCATGTTGTGCTGATTTAGAGAAGGGCCCAGGTGCAAAGAGGAACATTGGGTATGTATGATCATTTTACAAAAATACAAAGAAAAAATAAATCTACAGCACAAACAGAAGCAGGAAAGGACATGAATCACTGACCGATTCATAAGCAGAGAAATTGTAGAAGTAATTGGAGTATCCAGCAAAAACTATGACAGACAATTAAATACGAAGTAAGAAGTTCAAAATAATGATGACATGAAATACAAGTGAGTCAATCCGGTAGTAATATGGAACAGCTGAGGCAAAAGGAAAGCAGGGAAACTTGGGTAGGTACACAAAAGCTCTCAAACCACCAGGAAACGGGATCTAACAGATAAATCTGAACTGAACACAAAGTAATAAATAATATGGCAGCATCTCAATAACAGTTATTAAAACAAAAGAAATAACATTATAGAGCAAGACAGTTTAGAACATAATAAAGAAGAGGGAGAAGATGAAAATAATGAAGCCAAAGAATATTAAAACCTAAACACTTCATATAACATCTACAGGGTCAGCCACCAACAACAGCTTGTTGTCATATTTTTTAAATATAGTTTGCCACATTCCATGCAATATTCCTTGCTTCTCATTTTACCATCCAGATACAATCCTTTGTTTACCTCATCTGCAATTTAAATCTTCGCCCAAAATCGTTTCGTGTGAATAACAGAGGCTTCAAGATCTCTATCACAAGGTCGAGTCTGATTGTTGAAGAGATGACATCATTACTCTGCTGATTAGCCGCATTAGAGGATGCAGGTGAGTGGAGTTTCTTGTGTATAGGTTTGCTATAGATTAGTAGGCAGGACTTTTTTTCACTATAATTGTGGTTAAGCACCTTCAATTATTTCAGTGAGAGAATTTAAAAAATGCATGAGCAACATGATAAAAAAAGGAAAATTTATATTTCCAACTGGTCCATCTGAACTGATTACTGTGAGGCACTGAGGCTGTTTTTACTCTCAGAAAATATAGTCCTTGCAAGACTGCATGGTTTTACCTCCTTCTCCTCCTCTTCCAACTTGCAAATAAATATAATAAAGTGAGATACTGTATGTTCCATTATCTCATACACATGATTTGCCTTTAAATTTCAGCCTGAAATATGCACAATCTTTCACAGTCTCTAGGTGACACATGTATGAAGTTTGGAAAGTTAGCATTAACTCTTGCATGTTGGCCCAAAGTGAATGGAATTACAGCTTTACTGATCACCGTGTGTAAGGATATTATTGGGGACTCTTATCACTGCATCATACAAATTAAGGCAGTGTTGTTAAAGCAGCCTTTCACGCTTCTCTAAGATCCTGCAGAAGCCATCCATGTTTTACTGCCTTTAAAACTGTGACGTGACCTAAGTTTGTTGTGAAGGTTTTTTTAGTCATTAAAAGCTAGGAAGTAAACCTCTTATGCATCCATATTTATGTTAGTAATGATATGTCAAATAAAACAATGTCTTATTTACTCTGTGTTCTCAGGCTGGAATTTAAACTTTTACCCTTTAATGCAGTATTTATCATCTAAAACACTTCATCAAGCCACAGCTGATTAAATGTTCAGTAAGTACTTGTCTCTTGCTATTAGCTGTGATTTTCAGAAATACTGTGGGTGTATAGATCTACGGTCTGTTTATTTAGGATCGCTGCCCAGTTAGCTTCAAGTACAAACAAGACCCCATGATGATATCTGCCGAACATTTATATAATCATACCGCTCTGTTCCACTTCACCAAACTTGATGTAGAGAAGCATTTATTTTTTTCTTCAACTTTTCATAACTTTTTCAATCAAGACTTTACTGTAGAAACATCTCTATACTTTAGGTTCTCATACAGCATGTCCCTGTTGGAAGAAGGCAGCGTTAAAAGCTTAATGTTTTAAAAATCCTCTTGCTTTGTGTTTTAGTTTAGATCAAATTTAATTTTAATGTCATTACAGAGCAATGAATTGCAGTTTAGCATTTGACTGGAAGTGCAATAAATAGCAGAGTTTAGTAGTATATACAAGGTATGTTATATTTGTTCTTTTGCCAAAAGATAATATTTATTAATTGTTGGTCCTCCATCCACAGATACAGTTTTTATGAACTGCTATTAAAATCTATTTTGCTGCTATTGTGTTTCTGACATCCAGTGTTTCTGTAACTGCAGCAGTCCTGAGTTAAAATTCCACCTTCAGCATTTTCAGTGTTAAAAAAAAATGTTCATGAAAATTAAAGTTAGATATTTAACACCCCCACTTAGATTACCGGAGGCTTCGAGACTCCACTAACAGCACCTGCATAGTTTAACTGGTGGGTGGAGGCACTGATCCTAGAAACTATTACAAACAACGTCTTTCTATTGTGTTTTCTGTGTGTTCCTGTGCGGCCTACACTCATCAGTCAGTATTATAGTTGAGGTGGGATAAATGAAGATGTGGATGACAAAAGCGAAATGACATTTAGCTTTGTAAGTCTTAAATGGAAATTATTTGAAGTAGTTCAATTGAACAAATACAGGTGCAGAGAAAATGTTGGTGTCCTTCCACAATCAACAGAAAAACAAAGGTTCGTAAAAATAAAAAATCGAACCGATGAAGGTTTAATTGCTGCTTCTCTTTGTTTGGTGTTATTTAGTTGATTTCACATATAAAGGATTCATTTCCAAAGATAAAACGTTATTCTCAATTTAATATTCATTGGCCACACCTTTTCCAGCAATAGCTGGCAGCGAGAATCTTTGCTCTGTAAAGTGACAAATGTTTCTCTGGTCTCGGATACGCTGTAGGTTAAGTTCCTATGCAATGGTTAAATACCCATTACTCCCACAAAATCCTCTGGCATTTCTAATAATTCAAACACGCGTTCTTCATCCATGGGGAATTAGGTACTACTGGAAAGGGGTGGTATTATTGCTTCTAGAGCGTGTTTCTATGTATGTTTAATGTTGCCTATCTCTGCCTCTGTAAAGAAGGGCATTTAAAAAAAAAATACAACCCCCCCCAAAAAAACTGTTATTCTAGTTTCAGGTTGGAAAAATTGTTCCCTTGAATGGTTTGTGGAAGTGCTTAAATATGCTTTTCTAGGTAACTCTATATATGCAGATTTAATTTCATTTCTCCTTTAACAATGGAATGTAATTTCTGAAGTGGTAGCTTGGGTCACTCCAACAGAACATCTTCAAATGGGGGTTTTCAGATCTGTGAATGTTTAGTAGGATGAAGTTATGACTACATAGATGTTTCTTTATGAATATCTTTTTTTTAAGCAAATTCTTTTATTTTTTTTATGTCATTATTTTGTTGGAAGTTTGATAAATCCAACTGAGACAACTTTCAGATACTGAGCCAGGCGCGTTGGTAGTCTTTTGATTTTTTTGTGCTCTGCACAGATTCAAGATTCCTAAGCATAGCAGATCTGAATTAAAACCAATTCTCCCCCTTGTTTACAGTACTCATAATGTTCTTACTATGAAAGCTTAATTTTTTTCAGGGGTTATTTTCTTTCTGTAAACATAAGGCTGAAGTGAGTCACCAAAAAGCATCATTATTGTCTCAGGAGTCCAAAGGTTTTTCTGCCAAAGGTTTGGGTCTTTTTATATGCACTTTGATGAATTTATGCCTGGCTTTTCACCCTGGGTCTTCCTTAAATTAGCCCATTATGATTTATAATCCAATGGTGATGCAAAGTGATCAGAAAATGACGTATCTTCCCCCCAGAAATTTCAGACCCATTGTTTATTCAGAAAAGAGAATTGATAGATTCTGGCCTAAAACTGTGCATTAATTTAAATGAAAACTTTTGTCAAATAATTAGAGCTAAATATTTCCCACTTTTGCATTTTAAAACATAGCTGCCATTCCACTTAGTGTGGCTCAAACTTGGCATCAAAATGGGCCTCCACTTGCACCCCTTTATCAATCCTTTAGTCAGCATACCTCCCTTATATCGCTGCTGTACTGTTTACAAAATGCCCTTGGGGAGGGGGAGTTAAAAGTTCATCTCTTTTAACTGTAATATTTCCTAATAGCTGCTTGTTGAGTTAATTGTTAAATCAGAGTCAGGATCGTCGTTGCCTTTAATTTGCCCATGCGAGAAGAGCCAAACACATGTTCCTACATGAAAGGCTCACCCTCATCCTCTGGCCTTTGGATACAGTAGAACTTCAGCAGCTGCACGTCAACACTAAATGTAAAGAGTAACCTAGATTAGGAGTGCATTAGTTTTTATTCATTTTAGTATAAGTGTAATGATGTCGAGTGTACAGGAAATCACATACAAACTGAGTTTTTCTCTATTTATTTACTCAACAGATGTATACAAATTTTACAATATAAAAAAAGCTGCATGGCTCAGTTGTGTGAGTATAGCTCCTTCATTTTAAATGTTTGAATGCAATATATATATGTGTAAGGGTACAAAAATAAAACATTTGTATATACTTATTATTACATATGAGCAGGAGAGTAAAATGTATATATGGATAAATCTCCCAATTTTTAACAGTTTGCTGCAGCTAAACATTCAGTGATCCAAAAAAAAAAAAAAGAAAAACACAGAAAACAAACATGAAAGTAAATAGGCAGAGTTAAGAGAGAAATTTGCTGTCAAAAATACGAATACATCACATTTAAAGTGCATGGTTATAAGCATGGCGGTTGTAGGCAGTCATATTCATGTACATTTTAAGGCTATTTTCTCTGCAGCTCCCAGTGGTTCTCCGTTTGCTAACGGCTGTCAGATTGTTGTGCATCTTTCTTTAACACAAACCAAAAGGATACAAAGGCTGCCAGATGTGACTGAGGAGCGTTACAATTTGTTCTCCCCGCTTCTTGTTGACTGATTCAACTTAATGGTTCCAGTAAATCTTAATGTATTGGCTGCTTAATTAAAACTTTTTAGGAACCAGATGTTTTTACTCCTTTTTTTTTTTTACTGCAACAAGTTAAGAAAATAACACAAGTGGGTTAATCACACTATCACAGCAACAACACAGGAAATGCTCCATCTTTACTGGCATCCAAAATTCCATTACAAACATTGGAACCGACATTTTTATTGGGTTTTTATTTACATCTTATGTTCAGTCTGGGGGTAGCTGGCACTAACTGAAATTCCTTGGTGTCAATTAACTTTTGGAGAAGGAAACATCCATTGGTCACCAACAATCAGGATATGCGTGTTTAAAATAAGAAACATGTCCTAGCTAACAAACAGAGGGGAAGACATGCATACCCTTTTTTTAAACACCTGAGCCCCTGGTTAGCTACTTTTAAACTGAAGACCAGAGGGACAGCTAAACCTCTAAAAATATTTTGACTTCTGATGGTGAATCAAAAAGCACGTATAACATATTTAGCAAAACACACTCTCAGATATAATGACTCTTCTCACTAGAAACATTTGCTATAACTGGTGATGGTGAAAAGGATTCCAGGAAACGGTGTTCATGATGAAGAGTTGGAGGTCCAATCCATGCAAACAGGGCTGCAGCAGAGCAGCTAAAATAAGTGCTGAATACCAGAAGATCTTGCTTTGTATGTATATGAAGGTGATGCTGGCCAAAATCTTCTGGAGGGGTTCAGGAGAACCTTGTAAATTTTAATTGGCCTGTCTGGATTTCTTCATCCTGGAACAGAAGAGCAAATAAATATGAAGAAAATGTTTTTATGGATTACAACACAAGTCATGGTTAAGGTGATATGAAACTCTTCACAGGATAATAAAAATAATTTAAAAATATATTAAAACAAATATTGAAACACCCTCTTAAAAGATAAGTAGCTACAGTAATATAATGATCAACTGAAAAACAATATATTTGACCAATATGGGAAGGCTGCAATGTTTTTAGTCTATTTAGATTAAAAATGGTTTTTTTGTTGTTGTTGTTTCATACATAGTAAATGCAAATGGATTTTAGATCTGAGGAACTTATAAGCTAAATGCTGCCTTCTCGTGTGTAGTTCTGGTAGTAGGAACACCATTGAAATAGATATCTGATGACCTGTGGGGTCTTTATAGTTCATACCTATCAGGTAACTCTGAAATGTATTTAGGTTTAAGAATCTGTTTTTACAAACAGAGAGCCAGTGCAGTTTCTTAAAGACTGCACCGCACTCTTATAAAAATCTAAACTCAAGAAAATAATGATATATTTTTTCAACTATTTATTCAGGCAGTGTTGCTGAAAAAAAAAAATCACGCCTAATAAACTTACTATGCATCCTCTGTGGCTTTTAGTATCCAAAATCCCTTTGCTGATTTCTAACTTTGTATTCATGCGAGTAAAAAAAAAAACAATGACTCCCTTCTTCTCTTAGTTGTTGGAAATTCTGACCCATTTACTCATCGATATAATGGATATACTGACTCAGCGACCATAATAGGTTGTGGTCTTATCCTAGGGTTTCTACAAGGTTTACAGCCTTATGGTTGAAATTCAGACAAATACCAAAAAAATCATGGTGACTGGGGCTGCGTTTACCTCACAGTAACATGTTTCTGCTGTCTTTATATTCTAATAAACATTTGCATTATCAAAATCAAAGCTGAACAATAGTTTTAAGGTATTTTAACAAAAGAAACAACACAGAACTTTGTAAAATGATCTAAATGCTTTTAATTTAAACCAAATAGAAAGACTTTCATCATCATACTACAGCTACTGGAAAAAGAAACATGTTATTAAAGTTCGAATCCTTTTTGTTAAAAAAAAAATATTAATTATTATTCCTAGATATGCACACATTGGCAGAAACACAGGGAACAAGGTAGAGAATTACAATTCTGTTTAAAAATAACTCACATTTTTTAGCCCAGTCAATTTCTTTTAGCAATTCTTTTTCAGAATTACATTTTTAACTCAGCAAAAGCTGAAAAGAAAAATGTTGACCACCAGCTGAGATTTAAAAGGGATTTTTCAGTAGTTGAGCTTTTGCTCAAAATGGATTTAATCTTGTTACTTGGGCCAATATTTTCCTTTTTTTTTGGATAGGACAGCAGCCATGTACTTTATTTGTCTGTATAACAATAAGGAATAAAAAGGAATCAGCCAAACAGTGAAACACATATCAATCCTTTCAGCTCTAATTAACAACTCTGAGTGACTCTGTTCACTGTTAAATTGCTGTATTATGTTTACTTTTGATTGAGCCTCTGTCAAAAATGTAAAATGTCAGAAAGTCTAGAAAGATAATAAGCAAATTAGATCATATGTACAAAATATAATCTATTATATTTAGTAATGTACTTAATCCAGCTCAAATATTTATTGTAGAGATAGGTTGAAAGCAATGGTCAAATCTCAAATGTTATGTTTGCAGGAAGATTTAGGTGATGGAAATTTGGTTCAGAGATCTTCATTCCACTCAATGATTGATTCCAGCTCCAACTATATTATCTACTACAGTCCTAAAGTCAGAGGAACTCTGGCATTTTTAAAAACACCTTTAGCCCTTATGTATGATTATAACAAGAAAGTTTATATTTTGAAACTGCGGCATTTTAAAATCCTGCTATAGCAGGCAATGCCCATTGTGGTCAGCCGCTAAGTACCATAATGCTAAGAGCAGAGGAGAAGATAAGGAGAATTAATTGGTTTAATAATAGAGCCAGGAATAGACTTTTGCATCACAGTGTTTTATATATATATAGGAAGCGATATTATGGTTCTCCATTATCTCCCCAAGGGAAATTTTATAGATATTGAATAAAAGTGACCACAGAAGAAAACCATGATTTAACATTCAGTCTTTGTTCATTAAAATTAAAAGTAGATTTTCAAAAACAAATTTGGGGGAAAAAAAGAAAAAGCTGACTTCTAAGCAATAAATGCTTATTTAAAAATGAATGATCACCTGTGCTCTGAATCAACATTTTCAGATTTTAAAAAAAGCTACATTTTAAAGTTTATTTTGTTATATATCATTGAAATAAAGAATTAAACATCTGGCAATCAGATGTTTCTCATTAACTTGAATAATGTCATGTTTAACAACAAAATTGTGCAGAACATTAAAATACTAAGCTTTCATAAATCCAATAAAATGTATATAAGGATACTACATTTTTAACATGGGTGGCTCCTTTTTGTTCACAATGAACCTCTTTTTTTTACTATAAAAATAATCATTGTTTATTTTAGTACATTAAAGAGAAGCACAATGTATGAAGTTTAGCTTTGTGCATTTCACCCCCTGGTAAAAGGTTTATCCTTTTCAACCCTTTGGCTGTATGTGTAATTGGAAACACATTAGGTCCTGATCTATTGTAAACAGGGTGTAATCTACTTCTGAAGCCGACTCTCTCTGTTAAACTGTGAGCAGTTCACACCTTGCCAACTCAAGGAGTAAACAATCATCCTTTGAGACGGCCTGACTGCCAGACTCTGTGCATCAGTCAGTTTTATATTGCACTCGGCAGCAGTTGGATTTATGCATAAGTGGGTTGGATGTTTGTATTTCTTTGAATAGAATTTTTTTTTTACTCTTGCGCCTAATTATGATCACTGTAAAACAGGTGTTCTGTGGAATAGTTGATTTATTGCATTATGTTGACCTGTGTATATATCTATAGTAAATCAGAGTGAAGTAGTAAAGTTTGTTTAATATCAAATTAATCATACGAGAGCACATTGTACCTCATCACAAGGAAAATGTTGATTTTAAAGGAGACTTTTCAGTCCAAAGTCTTAGACTGGAATTATCTTACAAAGCTTAGTTGTTGCATTAAAGTTGAGGGAATGTTAAAGCCGATAGTTTTCCTATTTCTTCTTCTTCTATAAAGTTGGTGGTGCTTTTACAGATTTTTTTTAACTACAATTGTATTTTCTTAAATTACTTCTCTTGCAGGATAGCGTTAGGGTTAGGATTAGGAAGGACCAGAACTGGGTGTCTTGTCCCTCCATTAAATCAACACTTTTATGCTAAAGTGGAATTAGTCTGTTCTCCCACTTGGTCGTGCAGCTGCTTGTCTTAAGTTTATGCAACCTGTTTCTCTCACAAAAGTCTGTCAATGGGTTGTCCAAATGCGCATTTGTGCATTCTCTGCTTAAATCTCCTGAGCTGAAGTGGTGCATCAAATGACTTCCAAGTTAGAACCAAACAACTGCAGACAGAGATGTGTATTGTGTTGCTGGTACTCACTTTCTGATGGCGTTCTTCAGGTACTGCTGCAGCCACGGCATCTCTGGGTTCAAACACACCTCCTTGTTTGTCTTCAACTTGGCACTGATTAAAAAAAGTGGGGAAAAAAGTTGCAAATAATGTCAAGTTAAAACGATGTATAAAATCAAATTAGCATCAGCGGTGGGTATTTTGACACTTAGCCGAGTCCTTTTACACTGTTGTGTTATTTAGTCATGAGGCTTTTGCAGAAATCCCACTGACCTGAGATAGTGTTCCTGATACAAAAAACAATTTCTGCTCCAGTAGATAAAACAAATTTGATTTAATGCCTCATGAATTATTAAAATGTCTCTCTGTCTAGCATCTATATATTCCACTTGAAAGTTAATTAGTTACTAAATAAACAGATGATAATTTGATTGATTTATTAATCACAATAAATCCAAATAATTGTTTCAGCTGCACATAAATAACTTTTTAAGCTCAATGTATGAGTATAAATGGTTCCCTCCTCTTAATGTACCAGGATAAGACCCAACATCTCATTTTACTCATCTTATAAATCCAAGTTCTTATGGAAGAAGATTAAAAGCTACTTTTGGTATCAGTAATGTGTTTAAAATTAAGTCAGGCTGAAGTACTGAACTGTAAGGACCTGTGTAAAAGTAATCTGTATTTTCTACATGTCATGACATGACTGTAGTTTTTTTTAGGTTAAAAAAAGAGGATGAGAGTGCAAGGCTTTTAGGAGGTAATAGTATGGCTGAATTGAGAATGAAACTGTTGACCTATTATGTTAGTGTGAAAAATGCTGGATCAGTGTTTTTTTTTAATCTCAGGTCTTAGATAAGGATCTGATTTGTATGACAGCAGTGGGAACTAGGCTGAATGTTAATTAAAGATGCTCCCAACAGTTTGAAAAGCAAACTCCAAGTGTGTTTCTTATTTGTCATCGTATGTATGACATAAATTGTAACACTAAACAAAACGTTGTATCCATGTTTTCCTGGAAAAGGCATAAGTGAATCAATTTCCCTTCTCTTTCTCACCTACAAACTTACTCTAAAGGATAACTTCCTGCAGATGCCTCACTGAGCCAGTTGTACAAACGTCTCACTTTCTGAGTGTATGTGTGAGCGACTGACAGAGAGGCGGATGTGTACATATGCATGCCTAACTCCTTTCTCTAGCCTGTCACTTCTTTGAGATTGATGGTGAGAAATGCCCAAAGACAAGAAAAAACTGTCTGAGTTTTCAGTGTGGACTAAGACAACAATTTGCCTTTGAACTCAACATTAATTACGAAAAAACAAAAAACAAAAAAGACTTACATCACTTGGAAAGGACAGTGAGGTGTGTGGATGAATCTGAGCTCTCGGATATAACCTTTTGGGAGGCTGTTAACAGTTGCACGGCAGTAGCAACGCTCCACCAGGCTGATGGGCTTTGCTGTGGAACCAAAGGGCAGATAAGTTTAGGCAAGACAGAATTTACAGAAAAAAAGGATCTTCACAGCAAGTGATAAAAGATTAAACTGATGATTGCATCAGGGATTTTGCATTATAAAAACCCTGTTGAAAAGAAGTGGGATTAAACATTTATAAACAATTAGATAACTTGAAGTGTATTCGGGAAAAAGAAAAGTAAATAAAATCACAAAAATTCCCGAATTTATGGACTGACAAGCTGAATCATGAGTCTAACTCTCTAATCAGCTGAAAATCAACATAGAAATGCATTGTTCTGTTCAGATCTGCAGCCCGCATTTACAGCTCATAAATTTCCTCCTGCAGGATCATGAAACCTCCTTGATGACCACCTCTGAAAATATCCAATCTTATCCTCTTGTTCTGATTCCACAATAAGCAAGCATCACTTTTTGCGTAATTCTGTACTGTGTGGTCCTCTGTGATAAAAGGGCATTCCGTTACAGCGTTAGGTTTCCTGTTTATGCACAGACGTTCATGGTTGATCTATATGGACAAATAAATACAACATTCTTCCTCAAAACGTCCATCAGTTTCAGTCCTAAATTCAAATGAAGCTATTTTCTACAATTAAACTCGGTCCCAAAGTATTTCAGAGGAAACAATTAGGGTAATAGCTTCAGTTACCGTTTATCCTGTAGGATAGTGCAAAGATGATCTATAAAATAGCCCGATGTCACACTTCGGGGCAGCAGATGGCAGGACGTGTCGCAACAGATTAAATCTTATGCAAATGATTTTTTACACCTGATCTAACGGGAATTACCATGATAATTATAGAGTATCAGCCAACAGAAGGGCTGAGCGCTGACGCCGCGCGGACTAGCGCCCGAAACGCGTCCCTTTAGTGTAATTAAAGAAAAACAAAGAGGACAGGCGTAGATAAGGCGCTGATCAGTGATCAAAAGGGGGGTTAGCCTCCTCCGTGCAGCAAGAGCCACATGTGCTGCGTTTTAGCGCTTTTACGCATGGAGGACAAATAATTTATCAACGCTTCAGAATAATCCTCCCCATACACTCAAACACACACATTAATAAATAACCAAAATCTATAATTGTTTAATGATTCTGTTTTATGACGTACAAATTAAATTCCTAATTCGCTTAAAATAACCATGAATGCATTTTCAGAAGCCATCTCATCATTCATTTAGATGAAAACGTGTTCAGAAATTTACTTTCACTGCTCAGAAAGTCAAGTAAAATTATTGTATGCACAATAAGAGACATTTCTAGAGTATTCACGTATATACTAATTTCAAATACCTATACCAACAAAGTTGAAGAGTATCCCTTAAATAACAGTAAAGAAAAGTTCAAACTGAATATCAGCCATAAATAAAACAAATATCTATACCTTCAGAGGGAGGTGAGTATATCACTATGATCAGTACAGCCACGACGGTCAGCAGCTTTACATCCATGTTTCTGCGTTAAAATCTCCGCGTTCAGGTTCTGTTCAGAGTAAAGTCTAAAAGGCACTGTGACAGCAGAGATGCTGACCGAGAGTTAAATTACGCACCACAGTCAAGCCACAGTTTTGTCACAGTTAATGTGAAGTGGCTTCCGGTTATTAGAAAAGTAAAAGCCACTAAACGGAACATGTGCAGAAAATGCAGCTAATGTAAACAAACCCATTATTTATTTAACTATTGTTTTTGAAGTAGACACATAAACATGCATTGAGATGCCCGTCTTTTATTTTGGAAGGACGTTTCCGCCGTTTTCCAAGATGTATAGTACATAGTGATGGCAGGTCTTCACATTAACTTTAAAAAAATACACATTTCAATCTAAGTTCATAACATGCACCTTTTCTTTTTTGAAACGAAGCATAAGAAAACATGTTGGTAACTGGAGCTATACATATAAACTGAATTAAATATAGCTACATTCAT
>JAUZNJ010019167.1:0-17271 GCA_034780135.1 Jordanella pulchra | reverse complement strand
ACCTTCACCTTCCCCCCCCCCTCCCCCCCCTCACCCACCCCAATCCACCTCAATGCAAGACTTCTGTCGGGGAAAAGAGTTGAACGCTTGTTGCTTAAACGTTTGCAGCGGCTTGTGCGCTCTGCTGCAGATGGGAGTGACTTTCTAGTGTTACTTTCAATTGACGGATTCTCAAGTAATAATGATCAGAAAAATTTAAGAAATTGAATGCTTTAGACTATGAAAAGGAATTTTGATGGGTATTGAATATTAATTATTTTTGATTTCTTGGAAATTAATTAATGTGGAGCATAACTTCAGCCTGATCATTTTAAGTAAAATTTAAGTGAAAAATATGTTTGGTTTCCGACAGCGCATGATAAGGTTGATATTTATAGGGATTCAATGATAAAAAAAAAGAAAAGCGTTAGAATTTAACCCTTAAGGAATTGCAGTAGAAAACTGCATGAATTGTATTTAGGTAGTTATCAATCAACATGTTTAGGTAGAAATGTCATGAATTTAATCTCTGAAATACACTTCAAGGTGCATTCCCAATCATATTTTTTAACATTTACTTACAAAACTATAAGAGTTTAATTTGAGCTCATTAATAAGACTGACTTTTTTCACTTGTGTTAAAAATAAGGAGTTAGAAAGGTGGTTCTTTTTTTTAATTAGACATAAAATGTCAGCTTATTATTAGGCTTCTTAAATCGATTCCAACAAGAAGGCATGTTAAGCGTTTCCCTGACAACCGCAGCTAAGATGTGTCGATGCTCAGCTTGCTAGTTTGACTTTAGAGTAGATTGGAAAAGTTAATTACTATTCCAATGCAATGTTTTGTGTGTCGATTAGCAATCAGTTATTATTTATTACACGCTCAAATGAAAAAAAAAATAAATAGAGGAAAAAAAAGAGTTTTGGTTCTAATTAGATATTGAGTAATGAGCTAACCAATTAGTTGAACTTTCACTTATTTTGATTAAAAAGGGTTTCAGTTGTTTAAACTTTCATATCATTGCAGATTTGTTTTGATTAAACTTTCACCCAATAAAAAAAGGAGGCCAATTGTTGTTTTATCAGTGTAGTTTCCCTAGAGGAAGTTTTTTTTCTTCTTTTTTGTTATCAAACATTGATAAAACACCAGTCCTGTGTGTTTGTGGATGTCCACTCAGCCTCTCCAGGCCTTCCTTTGGCATTCTCTTTCATGTTCGTAGCAGAAGTTTCAATGCCTTTGTGCAGAAATATATACAGATCTTTAACTGGATGTGTTTTTAAAGCACAGGCTAGGGTTATGTGTGTGTGGGGGAGCTTTTTGAATGTAATGTCCTCTTCAATTGATTGCTTTTTTAGCCTCACATCAATGAAATATTCAAGCCTTCTCTTGCATTCAAACCCCCCTTCCAACCCCACCCTTACGCCAGCCTTCTCTCTCTCTCTCTCTCTCTCCCTCTCTCTTTCTCTCTCTCTTTCTGTGTAATTCAATAATCAGTGCATCACGGTTTCAGTCTGTATCAGAGCAAACTCAGCCTGGATCTTATAATCCATTGACTTTACAGCATTTGCAATTCAGCTGGTAGCTTTTTTTTCACAGCTTGTGTTTTGTGTGAGAGCATTTGGCAGCATGAGGTGCACCGGCGTGTTTGTGTGTGTGTGCCATGGGGGAAAGAACATGAAATTGAATGAGTGTGTTGTGTGTGTGTGTGTGCGTGAGCCTCCCTGCCTGCTTCGCAGCGTGCATGTGCTCAAACCCCTCAGGCACGTTGGCAAGCATGAACTCCCTGAACTCAATCCTTGTCCATTAAATTCCTATTGATCAAGCAGCAGCAGCAAAGAGAGAGAGAGAGACGCAAAGTTCTCTATCTCCTCGGTTTCATGTGGGCTTTCTCGCTCTTTTAGGCTCTCTCCTCTCCGCCTAGAAAGAGGAGCGAAGGGAGGGAGGGGAAGAGTATGGAGGAAATACACAAAGATTGGTCGAAAGCCTTGGGAATCCATTAGTGGAGATGGATGAAGAGGGGAAATGGGACTGAGCTAATAGCTGATTACTAAATTGTTGTTAGAGCCAGGACAAGAATCAAGCTTCTGTGTATGTGTGTGGTTGGATGAATTTGATTGCTGCCTTTTCTTTTTTTTGTACGCTCACTAAAAAGGAGTGTGTTAGCGCAAAGAATGTGTGTGTGTGTGTGTGTGTGTGTGTATGGGTGTGTTTGTGTGTTTGTGTACGAGCAGAAAGAGACTTCCTTTTAGTAAGGCGCCATAAACGTCTACCGGGAGCTGTCCTTGGTCCTGATCCGTGGCCCCCTCTTTCTCGTCCTCCCTCGGCTTCTGCTACTACCCACCACCCGTCGCCAACAGACACACATGAACCCACCGCCACCCATCCACCCTGTTGACTGACATCCCCATCCCCCTGAGCAAATTTTCAGGCAACAAAAAAGGTGATAATGCCTTTTGTGTAAACAGTGTGGAATGGTGGTGCAAAAGTGAGAAGGTGAAAGGAAGTCTTCATAAAAATGTCTGAACTTGGCTCAGAGATGGTTGTAATGTAATAACCAAGCTCTACTCTAATAATAAATAAATAAATGGTCCTGGCAAACCTGATTGGAAAAGCTGGAAAGTTCATTCAGACATTCTTTTGGTTTCTTCCCTCAATATAAATCCAGAACTGTTGGTTCCTCATGCTGAAGCTAGTCCATAAGAGGCCAAGACCAAACTGGACTTCTACTGTTTCAAAAACAGCTTAGATGTTTACTTCAGCACTAATCTGTGTTGTTTCCTGTCCCTACAGCTCAGGGAAACATTGTGGTGGGTCCAATTGTAGTGTCCATTTAGATTTGCTGTTTAAAAAAAAGCAACAGAAACTTGGATAATCCTCCTGATGTGTGATGGAATATATGCGCTTAAAGGCTCATTTTCAGATTCAAGAATCAAAGTGGACAAGCCACAGCAGTTATAAAGAGACAAAGATGGTGTCTGAAACCAAGGGAATTAGAACAATGATCACACCCACGCCTGCTGGTCATGTCATCCGTTTGTCTTTTTGTACCTTTTGTAGTATCTGGTTGATTTGATGTTCACTGTGGATGATTTCATGTCATCCCTGCCAGGGAGGATGATTTTTTTTTCATGTTCTAATGTCCATAGAAAGTGATTGTAAGGACATGTGCTTAAGTGACTCTACTGGTTAATATCTTAACAGCAGAAGGACTCTGATAATTTGCCTTAATGATTTCTGATTTGTCTAAATAGCCCAAATGCTTTTTAGAACCAACATAGACATTAAATAAATGTTGAAATAAAATATATTGAAGGATGTTATTGATGAAAGTCAGGAAATAAAACTTAGACATAATAATTTTGGTGATTTTCTTTAATAAAAATAGGTATCGTAGAACTAAACTTCGTTTAGTATTTAATACCTGCTTAATGGTTGTTATGTTAAGAATATATATTTAATATAACAAACAAACCTCACAGGATTGTATATTCTGATTGAAAGAGTATGAATGATCATTTATTTAAATATCTGCTTTTTTTCTGTAAAATATAACACATTATGACTTTGGATTCAACCATAATAATGCTTGGTCTTTTCTGTATAGTAGACTAGGAACTTTGGTTTTCAAGCACTGTAAGAATCTTCCCCCTTATGGCTATTAAGTGACTCACCAATTGGACAAAAATATCTAGTAGTAGACTGGACAAACCCTAAAAGTTAGGAAAATTAGTTAGGTGAGGAAGTGTACTTGCCTAACTAATCAGAAACTGGTCAATTATCTAAGTACACTGCAGTGGCCTAAAGCCAATGCAAACAATTAAAGAGAACAAAAGCAAAGTGTTAAAATAAGATAGACATATTACAAAAGAGAAAATGATTTATAATAAATCATGATTCCAATTATAAAAGCTATGAAACAACTACAAAAAAGGTTGTAAAATAAAAAAAAAAATTAAAAATGACCATAAAAAAGGAGATGGGCTTCCATCAGGACAATTATTGGTGGCGCACAGCTTCCAAATGATTTCCTACATCAGAAGTTGATTAGTTTCCTTTTAAATAATTTCTCTATGCAGATCATGCGACTATTTTGAGCCGTATTTGATTGTGTTTGATATTTTTAAGCTGACTGAAGGTTTACATTTATAAATGAACCAGTATCGATCAAATGCAACTTATTTGATGAATGCAGCAGCCATACTGGAAACAAAACTAAGACTTCCCTGCAAAATATTCACCTTTAGGCTGTTCGTCTACGAACCTTGGAAATGTGACTTCCAAGAGAACACATCACGTTACTAAACAAAATATAGAGAGTTTCTACTGAGGCTAAAAAATGAACCTGGCTCTGTTTGAACGACAACGAACAGTTTGTTGGTGGATCTTTATTGGTTTGATGCCGACTTCTTTTTAGATCATGAAAGAATAAGCAAATTCTTCTCCGTTAATGTGAAGGGCGTGTGTGTATGTGCGATTTGGAGGGTGGTGTGGCATCCTTAGAGAGCCTAGAAAAAGGGAGGATGTTGGGTGGAAAAAATAAGGAAAACAAAACATCTGTGTGGTAATTGGGCTCCCCTTAGTATTGTAAGGCATACATTGACATCTGTTTGATAATTGGCTACCCTGGCTCCTCTGTGTGTGTCATGCTAAATGACGGTTTGGAGGGAAGAAATGAGGAGAGGTGTGTGTATGTGTGTTTCTGCATGTGTGTACATGAATATGAATGGGGGGGAAGGGATGCTTATTTAGATATGCCATAAAAGGCTCCACAGGTCTCTCACAATAAACGTCCCTCAGTGGCAGTGTGTGTGTTTGTGTGTGTGTGTGAGAGCTCACAGCTTCCATTTAGATCCACAAATCAGGGAAAAAGAAGATACATATAAAGTGGTGAGTGTCAAGTGATTGTTTACAGCCTCTTGTACTCGGCCTCTTGGGTCCGCAGGCGTAGTGATTCGAGCCACAGAGCCTCGGGCGATATTAGCCGCTTCCGCAATTTGTTCTGAGCTTCGGAGGGGAGAGGCCGTCAAATTGCATAGATAAATATGCTGAATAATTGATGCGGTGCTTGGCGGGGAGCTGTTTGGGAGCACAGCAGAGATTGCTGGTGATGCCTGCCTTCCCAACGCATCCTGTGCATGTAGACAGTCTGTCTGAATCTTAGACGAAGGCCGGGCATGTGTGATTTTTTTTCTCTATATTCTCAAGGGGTCTCGGCGTTGAAACACACTCGCTCTCATCCTGACGCACAATCAGATCTGCTCGATCAATCCTCAATATGTTGGGCCTGGCTAAGGGGCCTTTTAAAGGATCTTTGATCCGAGTCTTTACATCATCCTCCGAGTCTCATCGCTTCTAGTATCAACAGCATTCATGCTTTTGCTAGGCTGTCATCAGATGGGAGGGTTTAAGCTCAACTAATTCCAAGTAATACCTTATAATACCTACCTATTTTATAATCCCACAGATCTATACAGAGTGTTGGGGCTTATAGTAATGGGTAAAGGATTATTTTGACGCATGGGAAGTGGTCAGCAGGGTCTGTCGGGACCTTGGGGACAGTTAAGAGCTAGAAGAAGTAAGATCCTACAGGGACCAAGGATGAATTGGGAGATGCTCTTCCTCGCTCCATCTCACCCACTGCCTTAATGCCATCTAATGTGAGAGCTTACAGTGAGGGGTGGGGGGGAGTTTGTAAAGACACAGGATTTAAGATCCGCATCCACAAAGGGCTCTACCACGATACAACCTCCAACGAAGAACCCTAAACCCTCCATTCTATCTCTTCTGCACTTTTCCATCTCCTTCCTCTACCTGCCCCCCCCATCATTCTCCACCAAACAGCCTTTGAAAAAGTGTGGTATTTCACATGCAGAAGTGTTTAGAATAATAGCAGGAATCACTCCTTTCATGTAGTCTCTTTTCAGTGCAGACGAGTGCGCCGGCGGTGTTCTCCAACCGTTTGATTCCGGGAGCCTTGAAGATGCGAGGGATGTGAGGGCTGCTTATCTCTCCCTGACACAGCCAATCATGTCGCTGAATGACAGTCCGAACCTAGCTGATACCACCCCCCCTCACACACACATTTACTATCCATTTCTTCTCTCTCATCTCCCCCCTCCTCTTCTTTCGTACCTTGACATTTCCCGTAGTTCCTCTCCCTCCTTGCTTTGTTCTCTTTTCTCTACTTTCCTTTCATATCCTCCTCTTTCCTCCTTTTCTGCCTCATTCAAAGCCTTCGCTTCTCTGCAGCACTTTGGGGGCTACCCTCACCACCCCACAACACCCCCATCAGTTGCCTGACTGCAACTGTGATGCTCCCAGATAAACACGGTTGGCAGGGGTGGCAAAAGCTCCCATGTGCCACGCCCACAGTCAGCCAGGGGTTGAGCACTGAGCAACAGAAAAAGGAGAGAAAACTAACTTTGTTGCACCATGTTGTGAAGTGACAAAATGACTGTTTGTGTGAGTACGATAGTCCATCACACACACACACCCCCACACCCCCCACCCCCACACCACCACCACTACCACTATCGCTGTCTTGTGCGTTGTTTCAAGCCTTCTACTGACTGCACATCCAGTCTTTGTTGCAGGAGAAAAGAGCCAGTGGAGAGAAATCTACACAAAAACTGCACTAATTGAAGATTTGTGGTCGACTTCCAGTTTCTAGTTTTTGTAAAGCTGCCAAAACCAATTTTGTCGGATTCAGATTTCTTTTTATGAACCAGGATATGCTGCAAGACTACAGAAGGACAAATACCAACTGTATTTAGCATCTAGAAGCTAGCTTCATTAGTGCAGCTGGGTTTAGTAAGCAGTATTATCTATCTTTATATTGTAATGACAAAGAAATCTTACTTCTTAATGGGGATATTTATGAAATGGTAAAAACATTTACAAATCCAGTGTGTTCCTTCACAAAAATGGTTCAAAGCTAAAATTAAAATTGTTGCTCTCTCGCCCTAACACCCATGCAGTTGTTGTTGAAAAAAAGCTTCCTACAATGCAACTTTCCTATATCTCTGGGGGTCCTCTGACTTCAAAGGCAGCAACTTTAAAACAAAAAATAATAATGATAATCTTTTCTCAGAGCATTCAGCCATCCTGTTATCTGCTGAAAATGTTGCTCTCTCTTTCCCTTTCACAGTCTGAACGAAACAAAGACATACTTTAACCTTTTGTATATAAAACACCTTTTCCTTTAAAGCAACTCTCCTACACCTCTGGGGACCCTCTGATTTTAATTCATACATCTCACTGAAACTGAAACTGACCAATAGTCAAAATAAACTAAACATTATTCTCTGCCACTGAATTATTTTCCTCATGTTTGTATCACAAGTCATCCTCAGACAACTACACTGCAAAAAAGGGAAATATGAGTACATCTATTTATCTTGAAATTAGTGTATTCTACTTTGGTTTGAGCTGGCAAGTAAGACGATTTACCAATTTGAAACAAAGATCATCCCCATTATCTTATTTCAAGTGTATAATATGCGATTCTCCTATACTGGAGGCAAAAATACTAAATCCATTGACATATTATTTTATTTACCCACCTAAACTCAGGACAAATATACTTATTTTAATAATTTTACTAATTTTTGTTTTTTTTTCAGGTTAAATATGCTGGATTTATATCATAAAGTTTTATAAATGACTTTGAATATGACATATATCATTTTAATGTGGACTATAGAGCTCATGACAAAGGGTAGCAAAACCTACGTTGGCGGGGGTGGGAGAGTCAGTTCTAGTAATCAACCTGGAATTGGACAATTGAACAAGGATTCCTTAAAAAAAAACCTTTTTATTTTTTTTAAAGACTGTAATCTTTTTATATATGTTATTCCAGTCATTTGATGTTGCAGAGGGAGGGGTTCTCGCCAGAACTGCCACTGTTAAGTTGCTTTTACAGAAAAAGATGAGCAATGTTACCATAGTGATGAATTGGTGGCGCTTGACTTAAGAGATAACGCAGTAGGGGTTGAACCATTCGACAAGAAAAGAGAAAAAATACATGAATTAAATCTCTGAGGTGTGAGATTTGTCCACTCTGTTGCATTGCAATGTCAATTTCCTCATAACAAACACTTAAAAAAAGCCGTTTTTGAAAATATTATGCCTTTTTAAAATGTATTTGTTTTTAATCAACATTTAATCTGAACCACAATACCTTGAGGCCTAATTAATTGATGAATCTGTCCCACATGATTTGTTCTCTCTCTGCCTTCTTCTTACAGAACCTGGACGGTTTGAGCAGCTCGTGAAATCCCCACCCTTCCCCTCCAGCTCTCTCCTGCTGTAAGCCGTCGAGCGGAGAACGAGGGGGATGGGAGGCAGGAGAGAAGGTGGAGGGGAGTGACCGCTTGCTCCCGTCTCGACCACGGGTATTCTTGGGTTGATAATACAGATGTCGATGTTATTGCTTGAGAATACGCGTAGCTGAGCGGAAGCCATCGTCGTCAGACGTGTTTTCAACCTCGATGTGGGCAGCAGCAACGGTCGTGGTAATCCTCACCCAAAGTCCTGCTTGTTTTCCCCTCTTCTTCCTCCCCCTCAGTTCTTCTACCTCTCTGCAGGAAGTAAGCTCCTTCCAAGCGTGCATCACACACCTTTTTAGCTCTGATTGTTCATCCGCTTGACAGATGCCCTTATCAGAGTGCAAGAGAGGAGGGAGAATCCAATAAGTGCACATGGTGGCGGTGGGGGGGAGGACGGCAGCAAGACATGACTCTGCACGACAGGACAAGGGTCCAAGCAGTCACACTGGATCCTGTGGCTCATCGCGTATAAGGTCACAGTCAAAGAGCAAATCCAATATCCAGACAGGCCGGCGGGGGAGACGGGCGGGCAAACAGGCTGGTGGGCAGGTAGGGGCACAGGCGGGAGCACATGTAGATAAATCTCAGTCAATTCTCAGCTGTTTCTCCAGATTGCCTGGAGGAGGAGCGGACAAAGAGAAACAAGAACAAGGGGACAACACATGTGGTATCTGTGAGGAACGAGTCCAGAGGTGGATGGTAACCAACAGCTGTAGGTCGATACCTGTCTGAGGTTCTTCCTCATTGCAGGCAGAACGTTTTCCTCTCTTCTAACATGAAAATAAAACTTTCACTAAACGAGAATGAAATAAAAAGTCAGCTTTCCTGGAAATAACTATTTTCTCTTGCTTTAAGCAGGTTAGTGGGACATTTTACAAAGAGAATAAGATTATTTATGGTTAAAATAAGAAAAGTTAAATATCTTATTTAAAGGCCGTGATTTCTAACTATCTTATTTTAAGGACACACATACTGATGCATTGGTAAATATTCTTATTTAGCTGCTTAAATTAAGGCCAGGTTTACCTATTGTACAAAAATTTTACTTATTTTTAGATCTTTTTTGCAGTTTTCATTCAACAAAATAAATGAAACTTGGCTTAGAAATTTAAATACAAATAAAAATGATCGAATCTGTTTTAAAACCCATACATGACTTTATTCCATCTCACAGCCACTCATTACTGTTCAAATATTTAAAGAGCTCTACACATTTGTAGGCCCTCCTGGGTAAAAATGTGTAAATCCTTCAAATAAAACACAAAATAAAGCCTTTTCATTTATTTAGAGGGGGAAAATACCAGCATCTAAAATGTGTTTTAACAAGATCATTGATGGAACAAAAATTGGTGCCTGGTGGACCTTCTTATTTGTCATCCACAACTTTCTGTTCCCTGAGGACTGAAATGTGACACAACAAAAAAGTCTAATTTCTTCCACTTCATCTTTGAAATTGAAAAAAACAAGAGAACATGCTGGTAAAGAGAGGCAAGCGTGTTAAGCTCTATCAGTCAGAGCAAGGAAAAGCTGACCGCAGCTGACCCACGTCTACAGTAAGGATTAAAACATTTGGGCCAATTAAGGCTGTGTTAAAGGAAGCTGGATGAAAACTCAGGGTTTGTTAGTGAACCGCTGCTGACGCCATCTTGGATTCATTAAGTAACAACCATCAGACTCCATCTCTACATCAACCTCCTGTTTAAACATTTGAAAGTTGTTCAATTCCAATGTTATTTTAACAGCCCATTTAAATTTGTCTCTTCTTCATATTTTACAAAAAAGGATGTTTAGTGAGTTAGTTTTAGTTATTTACAGACTTTTAGTGCCGACCGGCTGAGCTTATAGTGGATTTAGCTGACAAACAATACAAACTGGAGGAACACATTTTAGTGGATGCTCCATCTTTAGGGCAATTCTTTGAACCTGTGTGAAATATAAATATGAAATATTTATAAAAGAGGAATTACAATCAAAGTTACACACCATCAAAGATTTATAAGTTTAAGTTTAGTTTATTCAGACAAAGACAGAAAAAAACAGAGACGCATTGTGTTTACATAAATTATATGGTGGCTGGAAGGCTTAGGCTCAAGCAAAGGCTTATGAGTGCCTTACAATGAAATTAAGCCGCACTTCACTTAACATTAAAGAACTGAATAGTAATAAAAGAAAATATGATTAACTAACAATGATAATTTTCAAATATAATGTTTACTTTTTTTGGAAAGAAGGAAGGACTAAGGAAGAACTAAGGAAGGATGTACAGGACTTTAACTCTGAACTAGCAGCGTTCCACATTCTAACTCCAGCAATGGAAATACATCTCGTTATTATATCCTTTTTGACTTTTTTTAAAGTTAATTTACATTTATCTCTCAAATTATATTTACTTTCTAGAATAGCACATAACTTATGGATATAATCTGGTAGTAATTTATTTGTTGCTTTTTACATGAATTGCATTTTTCTATAATATACAAGATCTTTAAGTTTCATTTTATTCGAATTTATAAACGGTGGCTTTTCCTGGTCACAAATTCTGCTGCATTTATAAGTATGCAGGATAATCTTTTCTACTGTAGTTTTTCCCCATAATTCTACACATTATGTCAAATAAGGGTGTATCAGAGAGTAATAAAGTAAATACAAACCTTTAAAATTGATCATATTCTTTGTTTTATGAAAACTTGCCAATGACTTTGAAATTCTTCCCTATAAATATTTTATCTGTAATTTCCAGCTTAGCTTATGAGAAATGTTTTATCCAAAACTCTTTCAGTTTCAACATCACAAATCTTTAGATTTATGTCAGTATTATTTTCTTTTTTTGTTGTTGTTTCTAAATGCCATAGATTGTTTTGTCAGTATTGAGTGATTATTTATTTACATCAAGCCAGACTTTGAGTACTTCCAGCTCCTTTGCGATCGTATGTAGTTCTTTTAGGTTTTTTTCTAAACAATATAAAATAGTATCATCAGCAAAGATAGTAAATTTCAGTAACCCAGAAAGTTTACAGATATCATTTTTATAAAGAGTAAATTAATTTGGGCCAATCACAGAGCCCTGTAGCACCCCGCACTTGATCTACCTAAATTCTGACCTTTTTCATTGATTGGTGTCTTTTCTCCAAATGACTTTTAATTAATAAATTCACTACCTCTTTTAATCCATAGTTCTCCATTTTTAAGTAATAATGTATTCTTAAGAATCAAAGCTTTCCTTAAATCAATAAAAATACCAACAGAAAATCCATTGCTTTCACTTGCTTTTTCTATTTACATTTATTTATTTCCATTACAGAAAAATCCCATGTTAAAGCCCATGTGCCACATGACAAATTAACATCTGTACCTCATGTGAATCACTTATAAAAGCACATGTATGTGTATGGATTTGGAATTTTCATGTTAAAAGCATATAATTCACATGTTTTCATATGTGATTCCCATTTAAGCCAATGTCCCGACATCCCAAATCCCTTCTTATATATGTGTTTTTTCATGTGTATCACGTGTTATTTTCACGTGTGGTAAATGGGTTTAATTTCAGTTGCAATTTATGTTTTATTACATGTGAAATTCATGGGATTTTTTTTTTTGTAAGAGTTATCAGAGACAACTTTATTCATATGTTCTTTGTCTTGAAGTGCATTTTACAATATATGAAAATCATGTAAACAATGTGAAACGTCATGTTAGCATTTCATAAGCAGTTGTCTTTTTACTGTGCTGTGATATTACTGTTAGGTCTGTTTGATCTGAACAAAGGAAATGTAAACAGTACATGAAATATAAACATTTTTCTTAATGTATTCAGAAACTTCCATATTGCTTCTAAATATGTTTTATCCTGCTCTGCTTCATAATTAGCTTCACCTGCTGTTTCTCTAACTCTTTCCACCTTTATGTGAGACTACAATTACCTTAATGTCTTTCCAAAAAATCCCCCACCCCCCATTGTTTCTTAATTAAAAATGTAATTTAACGATATTTTTTGTCATTCAGGATGAATTTATAGTGGAGACAGACCGATACCTCTGGCCAGTATTTGGGTTTTTCCCATATATATCTGTAGCAGTCCAAGCGTTCGTTAGTTCCCAGATTAATTGCGTCCAGCAGCCATGCCTTGAGATAAGGTGAAGCGCATGCATTGGTTCTTTATACATTTTCTATCTATTGTTAATATCTTCTTAGATTTTTTTATGTCTCTTTTTATTTGAATAGAGACTTGTGCAACATTTGTTATCGTTTTTATCAAGTGAAGAGGAAGAAAATGCCTAAAACATTCGGCAGTACATATTGTGGATCAGTTAAGACTGATTTCCAAATAATCTGTATCAGCATCTGCCTTAAAAATACACAAATCGTTTGATCTCTACAGTTTTGTTAAGGTTGTTTTTGTGGACAGAGAATTGCCAACCAGTTTTTATTTACTTTTTCTTGCTGAAAAGTAGACTAGATCTGTGAGAACTACTGAAATGCATCAAGTGGGTTATTTGAAGGAGGCAAGGAAAGAATATTTGGGAAAAGATCTGCTTCCATTGTGAAGTATGGTGGAGTCGGTGTGATACTGTGGGCTTGTTTTTTAAATTCAAATTTCTTAGGAACCTTTTTCGCTTTAAAAATTAAGAAATATAGAAAGACATTCTGGTGGACTCTGACAAACAAACACAACTAGTTATTTCAGTAAGATAATGATCCAAAACAAAGTTGAGAGGATAAGGAAGCATATAGAAGAGAACCAAGTACTCTGGGTGATGTTTAGGTGTTTTAAGAGATTTCAAAAGCCCCTTCAACAGAATTCAGGAATGACATAAAGGCGGTTCATACAGATACATATTTATAAAAAATTGGGTTGCAATTTTTACTAACATGAGACCTTTTAAATACAAAACGTAGAAATGTTTTTTTTGCTTCCAGTTTTATTTAAATTAATAATAACAAGAATTATTCAAATTCAGTGACTTTGATGGAAAAACCGACCTGTGGGCGCTAGATTGTTAAAGTGGGCTAAATAAAGCAAGAGTGAGTCATATCCACATCCTGTTTTAGTAGCTTCCGTACAAAAACAACAAACTTTAGAACAAGTAACCCTGAAGAAAGTTTTAGGCCATTTTAAATTATGTTCTTTTTATGTTCTTTTTTCAACAAACAAATCTGCATGATTATTTAGGTTTTTGAATCTATAAGATTTTTTAATATTATTTATAATTTTAATATTAGTAGCACCAGTGATTTTGTTAAAATCTATATTTTAGATAATGATTATTGCTTCACACCACTTAAATGTTTTGATCTTATTTTTAGTCTAAGATCAAAACTTTACAACTAACTAGTTTTTACACATCTCTACAGTGTATTCCATACAAACTTTCATTCATTCTTGTAATTATTTTCATAAAATTCAGAAAATACCTGTAAAATTTATATGGAGCAGAAAGAAGAACAACCTTATGAAATCTCTACTTCCTTTTGCAGCAACTCTGCATCAGTTCTTTGTACATTCTCTCTCTTGTCCAGATTTATTGTCATTATTATTTCTTGTATTTAAAGCATTATATTTGTTTTTAAATACAAGTTTTTAAATATTCAAAACTTAATACCATCATCATTATGTGCATGTCAATCCATTACAGTAGTAAAATTGTAGTTTATACATGTTTTCTGAATGCCGCCATCATTTCTGACTCTTTAATTCCTTAAATAAATCCATAACACAAATAAATTCCTTTTACTTTGAAAATCTGTTCCATAATTTTGGTTTTGAACCTGTTTTTTTAAGAATATCTCTTCCTTTCAGGTTATAGTGACTCTTTGTTTCAAACCTTTCTTGGATGCTCACTGGTAACATTTTTTTATCAGCTTAGAAGGATCTCTAAGTCTTATATTGTTAAAAGTTTTCAGCTTTATAGGTTTTGCAAAACCTCCACATAATAGGTGAAGTATGACATGATCAGTTTTAGTACAAAGTAATGCTGAGTGATTTAGAAAGCAATCATTTTATATAACACAGTTATAGATTTGCTTGTTTTTTTCTATATGCAATTTCCAACTAAAATCCTCATCAGTGATTCCTAGAAATGTAGTTTCTATAACTCCTATTAGTTCCATCCCATCCTTTTTGATAGTTATGTTAATATTAAACCTCACAAACTCACAGTAAATTCAGGCTCTTTTTAAAGACACAAATCTTTTGTGACAACCTTTATTTTCTATTAAGGTATAAATGACGATTACCCACCTGAGAAAGTTCAAAACTGATTTATGCCTGACTCAAATCCCCATGAGTGGGCAAAAAGTGGTGATATAATTCTAATATCTTGGCGGTGGTTCAGAGTGGGGTGGTCACATTGTCGAATTCCCCTCATTCCAGTCCGCTTCGCAAGGCACTGGATCATATTAGCGTTATTGTAATAGGGTGTAATAAGATTATTCAAATCCCTCTATTTCACAGTGAGCGAATGTGATGCTGGGGCTCATCCATGTAAAAGGCCCTTTGACAGAAACTGTGTCTGTGTGCTAAACCCTGGAAATTCCCAGCCAAGAGGATTCTCCACGCCACTCCCCGGAGACTCCGCTCACATCAGCGCTGCTGCCTGCCTGTCGACGTGCATGTGTCAGCTTGTGCACAAGTATGAGAGCAATGTTTTCCGTCGCTTCTTCCACGCGGCAATTAAAGGTCCCATTGATTTCCCTGCCTAAAGCGATTACCTGCTTCACTAGTCTGATTTTCCTTCAGTATCTGATTAATACTGAGAATATAAGCTGGGTAAACGGAACAAACACTCCACACCTCTAGGTGTTTATATAGGAACACAGCGCTGGAACTTCTTAGGATCTATAACGATGTCTAAGTTGTTCAATAGATTAAAAATAGGTCTTAACCATATTTAAACTATTATTTAATTATTCTAGGGGGAAAGAAACTACAGAGCCTTTCAACACACTTTATACTCTTTGAACTTGTGTGATAAACTAAGACACACCAGAGTAAATCTGTAGTGAAAAAACAGAAATCAGTGCCTCTATTTTATATGCATTACTTTTCCAATAATTTAAGAAATGTGTGGCTTATATTTGTAATCTGGAAGTCCAGCCCAGTCTTAAATCCTTTCCATCTTTAACAGGTTTATTGTTTTTTTTAGACTATTCCCATGTTTAGCTCTATCCATTCCTCTATCTGTTCTGGCCAGCACATATGCTGCACTGCAAAAACAGAAATCTAAGGAAGTCAGTTTTTCTGGAATAAATATATTTTCCCTTGTTTTGAGCAGGTTAGTGAGACAGTTTCCAAATGGAATAAAGTGATTTACATTGTAAATAAATAAGTGCATAATATCTAATTCTTAATTAATTGTTAAATCATCTTATTTACCTGTTTTTATTAGGAAAGAAAATATTTTAAGGCCGTTTTCACTGAGCCTTAGATAGGTTTTTGCAGTGTGATCCTCAAAACATAATGCTGCCACGTCGATTCCCTGCAGGGATGCTATGATCAGTTTTATGGGTCATTTTAATGTCATTTTACAGATGTTTGCTGTGTTTTCTACATTCTTTTGGGCAAACTGTTAATGGGCTATAACTTTTATCGATGGGTTGCTTCCTGTCGCTCCAGCAAAAAGGGCCAAAATAACACAGCAAAAAAAGAAATATAAGTAGGTCAATAATTCTTCAAAATGAGTGTTTTTTCTCTTTCTTTGAGCAGGTAAAGGACAATTCATCAGTGGAATCAGATTATTTAAATAGAAAATGCAAAAAAACCAAAAACAAATAAAAATATATTATCTTGTTCCAAGTTAATGATATGATTTTTTATTTTTTTATGTGTTTGTATGTTCTCAAATGTCACTTACTCTTTCATTTTCTGGTGACTGACTAATGACCAATGAGCGTAGATGTTCAAAAGTATTATTGTACAATTGAACTCTTCTGTAAAATCCTACTTCACTTTTTTTCCCTGACCTGTTAGCTGTGTTCTGTGAAAAGGAGCGTTTATATCAGATTACACAAAAGTTGGCTCTGTTTCCTAATAAAAGATTAGTTTTACTGGGTTTTATTAAAAGCAATCAGACTGAAGGTTGAGAATCCAAACACGATATTTTAAAGGATGACAACATGCATTGATATCTTTCCATTTAGTGTAAGGTTATCACATCGGATCAAATAAAACATAATGATGTTTGTAGGAAAAATATGTTTCAAAAGTCATTGATACTTTAAGCAGGGGTTCTTAAAGTGGGGGTCGGGACCACTGGGGGTCGCAAGACACAAAGTTAAGGTCACAATGTTATTCCTGAGGTATAAAAAAAAAAACATTTATTTAATTATATATCTAATAAATGACTTAAATATTGAATATTTGAAGATGTACATTTAAATAACTAAGCTTCCAATAATACAAATAAAAATACATTCAGACAATACACTAAAAAACTGATCTAAGAAATTAGTAAAAATGTTTTAGATTAAGTGTATTTTACCTTAATTTGAGCAGGTAAATTAGATAATCTGTCAATCTAATTAATATTTTTACCCTTAAAATAGAACAATGGAGTTTTTTTACATTAAACATGAATCATCTTATTTCATTGGTAAATTGTCTTACTTACCTTTTCAAAGCAAGAATATTTACACTTATTTCAAGAAAAGTTGACTTATATATTTTATTTTTTGCTGCGTTAGCTAAATTATTATATTTTGTTTAAAAAATATTTAAAATTAATATAGATACTTTCCTTCATATGTATAAATAAATAGCATAATATGTTAAGTAATTACACATATTTTCAAGAGGGATCCGTCCTGTTTGTTTGTTTGTTTTTTATCAAATAGTTCTTTTTTCACCAAATACTATTTGGTTTTAGTGTAAAAAAAAAACACCAACTAGGTGTCATGGTGGGTTTGAGTGCGCTAACCCACATGCAGAACACCAACACGGAGACTGGGAAAAATTTAAGAAGTTTA
>JAUZNJ010019156.1:0-17271 GCA_034780135.1 Jordanella pulchra | reverse complement strand
TCTTTCTTTCTTTCTTTCTTTCTTTCTTTCTTTCTTTCTTTCTTTCTTTCTTTCTTTCTTTCTTTCTTTCTTTTGATTTCCTACCTTCCTTCCTTCCTACCTTCCTTCCTTCCTACCTTCCTTCCTTCCTTCCTTCCTTCCTTCATCCTTCCTTCCTTCCTTCCTACCTTCCTTCCTTCCTACCTTCCTTCCTTCATCCATTCCTTCCTTCCTTCCTTCCTTCCTTCCATCCTTCCTTCCTTCCTCCCTTCCTTCCTTCATATTCTGAATGAAGGAAGTTCTCTGTAGTTTCCTTTCTGTCCGTATTCTGTCTCCGGAGCTCCTCCACTTCAGCAAACACTGGAAATATTTACTCTTTTAATGCATTTGAAGGATTTTTCAGTGAAGCTCCTAAAAGCCTGAATATGTTTGCCAACAAAAACCAACAGAAGAGTAAGAATCCGCCATTAAAAGTGTTTTTCTGCACAAACCCATGAACGTCATAAAGGTTCCCTCTAGTCGTTCTGCTTTAGTCACAGGCGTCTGCCGAGTTATTTCATCGCTCACCGATGTCTGACGTCCAGGTCTCCATCTTCATCCAAGATGGGCTCCACGTCTCCATGAGCCTCCTCCTCTCCATCACTCCTGGGGCGTCCGTGCTTCTCCTCACTCCTTCCTTCCTCAGAGTCGCTGTCATCACGACCTTCTGCTAAGATCCTGAACCTGGACACGAAGACTGGACAGATGACAGGTCCTTACTGGAAACACCATCCATCGTCAGGCTGCGTTTCACACCAACCACATCCCAGCACGGAGGACCAGCAGTCGGACGTGAAGCTTAACTTTAAGCAGAGAAGGGAAACAGCCTTTCCTCCAGAAATGAACTACTCTGTATTTAATAACATCAGCATCAAACATCATTAGGATGTGATGCATCACTGTCTGACCTGTTATGAAAAGCAACACAGTAACTTCTATGGTAACAAATGAACTTTAAAGGCCCAATGACCTGAACCAGTCTGTTCCATTACGTGACGAAGGAAGCACAGCATCCGTCTTCCTCTCTATGGATCCATCTACCTGAACAGGTGACACCTTTATAAAACACATCAAGCAAGTCGTTTGTTGAACCTTAATAATCTGCTGCTCTGAACAGGCGCCTGTTTGACGCCCAATGAACCAAACAGGGCGGCTGTTCCTCTGAGTCTCTGATTGGTGGAAATCTGCTGCCGGTCTATAGGACTCATGCATGATGGAGGTCCTGTGCAGCTCCAGCTGTGGTCACACACCTGGCTGCCCCGCGGCGCTGAGGCGCGTCATCAGGTGCTGCGTGTTGGGCAGGTGCATGTGAACGTCTGACAGCACCGTGTCATGCTTGAAGGTGATCTGATCCATGGGAGCAGCGGGTCGGCCCAAACGTCTGCGACCTGAACACAAGCAGGAGTTAGAGAGACGAACCGGACAGAGCGGGTCTGGGTCAGAACCGGTTCCTAAAGGACAGAGTGGGTCTGGGTCAGAACCGCATCCTAAAGGACAGAGTGGCTCTGGGTCAGAACCGGTTCCTAAAGGACAGAGCGGCTCTGGGTCAGAACCGGTTCCTAAAGGACAGAGCGGCTCTGGGTCAGAACCGCATCCTAAAGGACAGAGCGGCTCTGGGTCAGAACCGGTTCCTAAAGGACAGAGCGGGTCTGGGTCAGAACCCGTCCTGTTATAACGTTCCTCCTGTCCTGAAGGGATCAGAGTTTCTGTTAGGAGTAAAGAAAACACATTAGTCTCTATGATTATATTTCTATGTTGTAACACAATGACTTCCATCATTATGCTTCAGGTCATCAAATCGATGTCTGTCAACTAGATTACCTGTAAGGATCTTCAATGTCCAGCAGGTGTCAGTATTCAGTGACGCGGTATCAATAATGGGTCCAAACGATCCATGATGCCTCATCTATCATCACTACTTGGTGGAAAAGTTTTATAATGTGAGTCAAATCATTTATTGCTTCGGGTCCATCAGACCAACCAGGTACCGTATGACCCGTTAAAATGTTCTGATACCAGCAGCCAGAACCGAACTGGTTTCTTTCTTTGGACCCTGACCTAAAGTTCAGCATCTATTTCTAGATTTCTATTTTTAGAATGAACGTTGGCGCCATCTGCTGGCGGATCACTGCATGTCACCTCCTCCTGATGAGTGGGAATAAATTACTGTAACTTCTAATAATCCTCCTCACGCCATTAGCAGCCCGCTGCTACGCACGACAACATGCTGGGGAAGTATTCGCACCCCTGGACCAAGTGTGTTAGAGCGGGATAACATTTGAACATTGGGTAAGAGCCCCCCCCCCCAATCGTGTCTCCTCTATTCCCCAAACTTTCACCGCCTCGCGGGCCACAGCACAGCTAGCCGGGGCTAACTCTGCTAGCCTCTAAATCCGAGCGTCCAAGCAGAAAGAAACTGCTTCCACTTTAAACGGTTCAACCAAATGTTGGATTAGAAACTAAACCCAAAAACTCACCAACGAAACCATCAGCACCAGGGCCGACATGACAGTTGGTGGTGCATTCAGGAGCCTCAGAAATAGAAACACTTTCCACAAAGACTGAGAGAATCTGGCTGATGTTATATTTTTTATCTCGGTTTTCTGTTAACAGAAAGTAGAAAAGAAATAAAACTATTAAACACTTACGTAGCTAGCATGCATACCAACATATATGAGGTTACATCGGCTGCATTTCAGATTTTTATAAATTACGGGTTCCCATCTAACTTTGAACGCAACGTAGTCTTGGTGGTGCGTTTTGTCACCTCGGAAATCCAATGAATGATGATTTTTGTACTGAGGTGTTAACTAAATACTTAGTGACTGTACTAGAGCAGCTTTTCTCGGTATTTCTACTTTATTTTTTACTTTTACTCTGATGTTTTACTTTTAATTGATACAACAAGTGTATTCATTTCTTTAACTTTCTCTCTCAAGATGTTTTATTCCAACAAAAATGTGACAGAGCGAGTAAATGAAAAGTCATCATAATGTCAGGACTACCAAGAGCCAGGGGTCATCTACAGCAGACAAAGGTGTAAATTAGTGAACTGATCAAATTATTTTGTTGTTTCCTGTTTTTAAAAATGTAAATTTCATTTTACTGTTTCATTTATATTTATAAATATAGCTGAATAAGTAAAAATGAGAACACAGTATAGAAATGATTTCTTCTTGTATGACCAGTTCCTGGTTTAACAAGACTAAATAAATCATAAATAAATCCATCCCTGAATTTATTGATGTTGACTGTATGTTTGCTTCTCCTCACTAATCTAATTCTTGCTCGTGTTAAACAGCACTTGGCTATTAAACACTCTCTGATTCCGATAAGAGATGATAATGGGGGCAGAGATGAAGTCCTTTTGAAATAGGGAACAAACTTACAGTTTCATCTTTTTTGTAAATGTAATGAGAAACGGCCATCAGTAATGGAAGATGGAGGAGATAGAAGACCAGTAGAGGCCAATGTTTGGTATTTAAAAAACCCTTAAACACAACATTAAGTCACACCTGTTCACTGCTCAGCGCCATCATCATCATCCATGATGAAGCAAAAGCATAAACAGCACATTCTGAGTAATGGAGGCTGCAGCACTTCAATGTGAGGAGATAAAGCAGATCTCACAGCCTGTGGATTTTTGTGCTGCATATCCAGTGCTGGATATCAAGTTTAATCCATTATATCTAACAAAGCATCAGCATCAACAAAGCTCTTATTTGATAAATCATTGGAGAAGTGATGACAGTAAAATTGAAGCCTTATTTGTTCTTATTTTTGTGACATTCATTACGTTTTTTTATTTATGTATATTAATCCTTAAATGCTTATACTGTAATATAATTTATACTAGAAACAACAATAAATATGTTATGAGTTAAAGGAGTTCATACTGTATCCCAGGCTACAGCACACACCTCACTGAGTGAAATGGGAATGTTTTAATGTGAACAAAGGTTTAATGTCTCATTTCTTCCAGAGCAGCAAAAGCAGGACTGTTTCATACAGAATATTAAACATTTCATGAACACGTTTTTTTTTTATTTAAAGTGGGTCAAATCACTTAAATTAAAAGTAAACTGGTGGTTTAAATCACTGCTTTAATTTCTTCTTCTTTGATAAACAATGAAACTTCCCAGGTTGATAGAAAGTTTAATGTTGGTGTGTGACCTCAGCGAGGAACACGGTGATTTCACTCATGGTGAGTTCAGGGAGCTCGTGTGTGTGTGTGCATGTAGGTGTGTGCATGTAGGTGTGTGTGTGTGCATGTAGTGTGTGTGTGCATGTAGGTGTGTGTGTGTGCATGTAGGTGTGTGTGCATGTAGGTGTGTGTGCATGTAGGTGTGTGTGTGTGCATGTAGGTGTGTGTGTGTGCATGTAGGTGTGTGTGCATGTAGGTGTGTGTGTGTGCATGTAGGTGTGTGTGTGTGCATGTAGGTGTGTGTGCATGTAGGTGTGTGTGCCCAGACACATGGAAAATTAGAGCGAACATTGGTACCAAGTCCAGCTGAAAAATATCCTCAGCATCTACAGTACATGCAGCTGCCAGCAGAGGGCAGCATGAAGTGTTCTGGGATTGCCTTCCTTAGACTTTAGAAAATCCAGTGGACCAGAACCAGCAGACAATGCGGTACCAGTGGGGACCAGACGGTACCAGAGCATCACTGACTAGGAAACCATCTACTGGACTTCATCCTGGTTCTGGACTCTGGAACCTCCAAATAAAATGAAACTTTACTTTCATCTGAAAACAGGACTTTGGACCACGGTCCGGTTCTGTGCCTCCTCAGCCCAACTTGGATGTTTCTGCTATTTCTGGTTCAGCCTCAGTCGCCTCCTGGTGAACCTCCTCCAAACACCAGAACAGGTTTTTCTTAATGATCCCTTCAAGGCTGCAGTTTTCCCTTCAGCTCTTCCTTCCACTTAACTTTCTGTGGATGTAGTGGTTTTTACAGTATTGTAATATTAAGAGACACCAAATTCTGGCTTTTTGTGTCCATAATCAACAACATTACAGGAAATAAAGGCCTGATATATAACCGTTTCATGTAATGAAACGGTTATATATCAGCTTTCTGAAAGGAAGCATAAAACATTTCAACAGTTGAAAAGGGAAACGAAAGCCTTCATGGGTTGGAACGGCCTAGTCAAAGTCAAAGTTCCTTCTCCTCTCATGGGTCCTTCTGGGTGTCATTATGGGATGGAAACACATGGATGACGCAGGTCCCATTAGGACTACAGCCTTCAGGGAAAGAACTACGAAACCCAAGGTTCCCCCGACAGAGCGAATCTCTGAAGCTTCTAAGAACAAACATCTGGAGGTAAAAACATCAGCAGGAGTCCCAGAGAAACGATGGATTATTAGGAACATCAGCAGCTTCCTCTGCTAAAAGAACCATGACAGGAGGCTTCCTCTTCCTCCCTCCTTCCTCTCTTCCAGCTCTATTCACACAGACCTGATGATGGACACCTGATGGAGTCCAGCTTTAGCTGCAGTTCTGATTCCACGGATTCTGATCCAGTCAGCGGATGATAAACCAGATGATTTTCAACCTGAGCCTCTGGTGAAGCTGAAGCTGCTTCCTGCGTAGCTTCCAGCGCTGGAAAAGTCAACACATCTTCTGGAATATCATCCATAAAGACCCCCCACCCCCATCATGGGAGACAGAGTCTTCCTCAGAGCCTCTGCATGTTGCAGCGTTTAGCTGAGTAATGCTACGTGCATGTTAGTAGGGAGCAGCTCTTCATCGCGTCTCAGAATCATTCAGCTGAACCCAAAACTGTGAGGCGGCTCAGCTGCCGACTGATTTCACCAAAGTGGAAGTTAAACAATCCAAACTCCTACCAACTACCAGGTACGGAGGTGGAGGAGTGTTGATCTGGGCTTCACCGTCCAACCAGGTCACCAACCGAGAAACAATCCCAAAAACAACAGAAAAAATAAAACGTTTCTCCAACATTGATCCCAATAAAGTCTCCGAGGTGTTTGTCCGTAATAGAAGTGCTTTGTCTTTTTATTAAAATATTGGTTCGAGTCACAAAAACATGTTCAGTAAAAACACAAACAAATAAAATCTGTGAATCAGATTAAAAAAGGATCAGCAGCATCACTGCAGGTCCAAACAGGAAACATTTCCTTGAAGAAAAGCAGCAAAAATACCTCATTTACATCAACATTCATCAATCAGTGTCTTTTACATCTCAGGAATCATAAACGTCTGATTCTAACTTTCTTCTGTCTGTTTATGAGCTGGGAGCTTCGGACTCGGATCAGAACCGCTCAGCTCCTACAAACAGAACATTCTCAGGTCGATATCTGCAGATACAAATACAGGAATTACTTCAGCAGGTTAAGATTCACAGGAGGTCAGCCTGTCTTCAAGCGCAGGACGCTGTGGATGCCATGGGGCACCGTGGGGCACCGTGGGGCACCGTGGCGCACCGTGGGGCACTGTGGGAGTCTGTGGGACGCCGTGGGACGCCGTGGGACACTGTGGGACGCTGTGGGATGCTGTGGGACGCTGTGGGGCACCGTGGGGCACCGTGGGACACTGTGGGAGTCTGTGGGGCACCGTGGGACACTGTGGGGCACTGTGGGACGCCGTGGCACGCTGTGGGGCACTGTGGGACACCGTGGGACGCTGTGGGGCACTGTGGGACACCGTGGGACGCTGTGGGGCACTGTGGGACGCCGTGGCACGCTGTGGGGCACTGTGGGTAGGCGGTGTCTCTGTCAGGGAGACAAACAGAAAACATTCAACTTTAGTTGAGTTGGATGAAGTTCAGAGAGAAGAAGTGACTTCAGAGGTTTGGATCAAACATTTTCCACGGGTGTGAATCAGGTTTCAGGTGAACCTGCTGTTGTTTAAACTAGGGGACAGGCAGCCAATCAGCTTGCAGCACAGGTTAATGGTTATCCTGAGATAAGAGATTTTTACAGCCACACGCTAACAGGAACTTCTTTTACTTCTGCATTTAAACTAACAGAGAACAAAGCCTCACACAAAACAGGAAGTTGTTTGGGGTAAAACACTGAGTCACACCTGAGCCATAAAGTCCTGATGTCTGTAGAGATCCAACTCACACAGCACAGGAGCTGTTTGTTCGAGCAGAGGAATGAAACACAGATTTAAACCTAGAGAAGTGAGGAAAGACAGGATGATCTTTAAGTTTCACATGTGCTCTTAATGAGTGAGTCTGAAAACCATCCAGGATCAGAAATACCGAGGAAGAGATTTTTATTTTTACCACCTTTCACTGATCAAAATCACAAAGCGCTACGAGGATAAAAGAAAGGATCAGACGAGAGATAAAGGAAACAAATAAGAAATCATCAAATAGAAAAAAGAAATTACTAAAGGTAAAAAAAGAAATGATGACTGAAGTAATAAAAGAAACCATCAGAGCAGTGGCAGTTCTAGGAAACTTTTCCAGTGGAGGCCAAGAGGTGGCTAAGGGATTGCTGGAGGCGGCCACATTAGCATGTATAGCGGTGGTCAAGCAGGGGCCACTGTGGACTGAGGGGAGGCTGAAGACTGACAGGAGCCAAAAATATCTTATAGTCAGTCTATACTGATACAGATAAAGTGACCGCGCACAACTTTTTAATATTCCAAATCAATCATACATTAGTGCGATGGTTCTACATAATATATACATTAATGATCGCTGTTCTTTATCTATAGAGGAGACTCCTTGGTGACTGCAGAGACAAACTATCCCCAATAAAACCTAAAAACTAATTCATAAAAGGTCAAACATCCAGAACTAGTTCTCTTTTTTTGTAGGATACTGTTGTGAATGATTTTCTGCTGGATCTTTGTATTCAAGTTCTGGTTAATGTATCAGCATTAAAACCTCAAAGTAGGGAATTATTATACCAAACATGATGGTCTCACTGCTGCCACCTTCAGGGTTAGTGAAGAACTGCTTGTTCCAGGGGTATTGAATTACATCCCATGGGGACAAACCAATCACTGGGTAGGGGAGGCCATTCCTGTGGCCAATGATTGGCAAAGGGTGGCCATGGCCCCCCTGCCTCCCCTCTAGAACCACCAGATGACCCGTCTCAGTGCTGCCATCTTGGGCTAAACTGTGGCTACTGCAGTTGCAGTCTCCTATTGGTCCAGACGCTCCATGCTGACGTCATCTCAGCTCCGCCTTTGAGTATAAAGCTTTCAGTTTCCATCAGACACTCTGTAGCCATCCTGTTGAGCCAGAGTTGACCTTACGGATAGGTTCATCTTAGTGCTGGAGTTGGACAGTTTAGGCCGCACTAGTTCTGCTTAACAACCAGCTGAAGGATCAGCCATGTTTCAGGTGTTGGGAAATGTGCAAACACCGAGACGCGCCACTTTTCCTTTAAGACAAAAGTTGCCAAAAGAAGAAGTAGACCATCTAGACACCCAACGCAACAGCCTGCATGTATGTCGACTAAACACGGTCTCTGTGACGTTCTGTAACAGGACCAGACAAGATTATATTTCATTAAAACTCTGGACAAAACCCTTTACAACATTCTCCATTCAAAACTCGAAGCGCAACGCAGTTCAATCTCTTTTCCGGCAATCTCCTGGGCGGGCAGGAGAGGAACTCACATAAGACTTTTTTTTTAACTTCTTTTCGTCCAAGCTTTGCTGGCAATGCGGATTAAACTTTCCTCACTCCAAAACTGGATGCAGTGTCCCAGCGGCGAATTAATTCCTCTGCAGCCAGAAGCTGGAGCGTGTTGCTGAGAACCGCTATATGCTTTAGTTGTTACAAGGTATAATACTCAGTTGATCTTATTAATATTAGATCTAATTGTTTTGATTATTTGCATTAATTTAGTTTGGCTTGGCGTGTGCAAGGAATCTAGTTGGGTCCTTTGTCTAGAAGAGGGGTGTGTTGGCGCCATAATCAAGAGTCCACTAGGGGGACTAGTGCGCTCTTCTCTATGCTCAATACAAGAGTAAGTGAAAGCGCACTGACTTCATCGTGGTCATTTCTTCTCTTACATTTATCCTTTTATAAGGTAGGAAATGGGATTTAACTCTCAGGAGAATGACATGTGGATGAATATTAACCCTGTACGTGTGAATTTGTATGTATTTAGTTTATATTGCTTTAATGTGATGTGCAAAGAGTGTTTGGCTACCTAACTTAGCTCTGTTGCTAACGGTAGTAGGCCTCCGTTCCATTCGGCATCCTGCAGTTTGATTTGTTTAAATTGGAATAATAACTTGTGATTTTTGTAAAGCAAGCAATATATTATTTTTCATAATTTTGGTTGGAAATATTTCTATTTTTTTTTAATTATTAATTTAGTTCTGACTGTGTCATAAAAACATCAGTTAAATAAGTCAGAGTGAAATGTTTAAATACAGTTAAATAACTGTAATGTGAAATCCTTGATTTTGTCTAAACAATGTTATAAATGACTCTTAGTTAGGTTGAGAGTCGTAAAAAAGAAGAGATTTCTGTGTTCTTCTCTATGCTCAATACAAGAGTAAGTGAAAGCACACTGACTTCATCGTGGTCATTTCTTTTCTTACATTTATCCTTTTATAAGGGCTAACATAGTCACCTGCTTTTCTCCCCGAGCGACGCCCGGGACCACTGGGACTTTGTAAGTGCTGTGCTGAATACTAAAGCCAATCAAAGTATCCCTTATTTGCTGCAGCAGACTGATCTAACTCTCACAGAGCAAGACCATCTCCCCAGAGAAACCCGGATGAAGGATCAACTCAAAGTAAAACCCTCCTTTTTGGTCCTCTAATCTGTTGCTTGAAGACAAAAGGGTGTTCATGCTTGGGCGGAGGTAGGTTAGTTAGGGTTGTATATGTTTAATAAAAGCTGGTTTATGATTGATTGTTTCATAATTTTATTCTAAACAGGTGCTGGTTTTTAATTGTGTGTGAATGGCTATGCATGCTCGATTTTTCCTTTTCCTGTCCTAAAGTTAACGTGTTAAAGGTTAAAAGCGTCAACTTTAAACATCCCGCGCTTCCCCTGAACCCTTTTTAAAATAATTTTTATTGCCCATTGACCGAAGTCCAAAGCCCCTCCTCCGTCCCATACGTACTGACGTCTTCCTGCACGTGGTTAGCCACCATCGTGTAAGGGTCACAACACGTGTACCGTCTTCCGCCACCCAGTCTATGGCCATCTTGTGTTGTGTCACGTGCTCGTTGGTTCGGTCCCAATACCCCTTCCCTTCTCCTTCCTTCCTCTCCCCTCTGGTTAAGTTTCAAAGGTTTGAGTAATCATGTCGGTGCCACTGTCGATGCCTTTGTTGATCATTATCAGTTTCCCACTGTACACGGTCTGAAATAACACTGTTTATTACATTTAAGAACCTAAATTGATTATAATTCACGTGCCTGCTGCTATTTTGAAGACATCACTTTATGCATTAGTACGACTATAATAACTGGGACATTCCTTAGAGACTTTTGAATGGACTCTTAAAAATTGTTTCCCTTTTTCTGTTTCTTGCATTTAATTAAATCCCATTTACATTGTGCCTTATTGTCAGTAGTGTTTAGTGTTAAGCAGATGCTAGATCCACCATGATTTGGATTGTTAGTAAATAATGGTACCAATAATTTAACCTTTAGCAGTCTGTGGTTTTGTGGAGCAAACACTTGATCTCTCAGGTCAGATCCATCCTCTTTGGTTAACGGTTGAAGTTTACAGAGAAAACTTTCTTTAGCAAAAGGTAAACAGATCTTTAACAGCCGGATTTGATGATAACATTCCAAGGAGAAGACTAAAGAATCCGGTGAGTAACCAGACTCACAATTGTAAATTAACTACTGATCTTAAATTGATTTTTAACCCTTGTTTTTAATTACCTATTAATTAACTTTAACTTCCAGTCCTAGTTACTTAATAGATCAGAAATCTGAATATCACAAGACAGGCAGTGTTTCCAAGCATCAGACTGTAGAAGAAGGACGTCTCTCTTCAGAAAGTCAGTAAAGAAAAGGGACGGGACTGTCAAACTGAAACGTCTTTGACCATCAGCAGCAGATTGTCTCTTTCTTCCAGAATCAAATGTCCCATCAGACCTTTGACGGCATCAAGCCTAAACCAAACCCACATCAGATGCTGTTGTCCAACTTTGTTAACCAGGCACACAGAATATTCTGTCTTCATCAAAATGTTATTTGGCTTATTTGGAAGCATATCAGCAGTAGGTGGTGCAGCTCTAATTCCAGGCAATAACAAGAAGTAAAAACCTCTCGATCTGTGTGTCTTTGATGGTCCACACACTTCTCTATCTTCACTGTCTTTAAGACAGTTAAGACCGAATACGATCTGAGCAGCAGAAGCAGCTGGATTTTAAAAAAAAGTACAGCTGATAGAGTAAACAGTAGATCACAAGCTGATCAAATTGTTTGTTTCAACAGATATGTCATGTATAATGGCTGCATAACATCATTTTATATGAGTGCACAAATGTCTAGTGGAAGAATAAGTAGTGGACTCAAAATTTCCCACAATCCAAAGTAGTGTGCATCCATCTTCACTAGATGAACAGACATATCCCAGAGTGCTTTGAAAGAGCTCTCCTCACAAAGCCTTATGGGATTTGTTTGTGGGCGAGAGAAAACAAAGATGATGCAGTCACTGTGAGAGGAGCCAGAGTCACTTGACCAAAGGGGAGTGAAAAATAATGGTTATCTGTCCCAACAGTCAGTTAACTGAGTCACAATACTATATATACTATACTTTTCTAGAATTGCACTGCTTAAGGTGGCTGCATGTTGGAGTAGCTCTGCTAGCTTGAATGCGATATTGTTCTTCCGTTTTTGATCAGAATTTCTTTTTCTGACGTTTTTCCCTTCTGTTCTAAGTCCTGTGAAGCTAGAGGAATTTTGCTGATATTTCTGTCCTTTTATGAAACTTTTTTGATGCATAACAACAGCAAGTAAGTTGATTTTTTTTTACACCCAGGAGCAACTAATTAACATCTCTATAGCTGAAATAATACATCCACTTCTTCTGCAAGTATCAGCTGAGTTGAAAAAGACGCACAGGGATGCATAGCAGGAGCATGGAGAAGGGAGAGGAAAAAGAAATTTAAACCATCTCTTCCATCCTTCACCGTGGGCAATGCAAGATCTTTAGGAAACAAGCTAGAAGAACTCTAAGCCCTAGCAAGGACTCAGCCAGAATACTGGCAGTGCAGCATTATGTATTTTACCGAAACATCGCTGTAGGATAATATCTCAGACACCAGCGAGGTGGGTTAGCAGGGCTTGTGAACAATTGATGGTGCCATCAAGGACGTGTTACTGTGAAGATTCATCACTGCAGCCAACATATTGAACTGTTGGCAGTTGGTTTTCCACCATATTATCTGCCCAGAGAGTTTACCAGTTTTCTGTTAATAACCGTTTACATTCAACCTCCTGCTGTTGCCAACACTGCATGTGAGGTATTCAGTTCTGTTGTTGCTAAGCTACAGACACAACACCCAAATACATTTGTGGCAATAACTGGTGATTTCAATCACTCCTCACTCCCAGTTACACTACCAACGTTCCAACAGTTTGTCAGCTGCTGTACCCAAGACTGTAGACTTGTTTTATGCAAATGTGAAGGACTCCTACATCTCTGAAGTAAGACCTCCTCTGGGGAAATCCAATCACAATCTTGTTTTTCTCTGCTCAGAGTGTAAGCTCTGAGACAACCCGCATTAAAAAGAACTGTAATAAAATTGTCACACTGAAGAAAGGCTGTACGGTGGAGCAGTGGTTAGCGCTGTTACCTTGCAGCAAGAAGGTTCTGGGTTCGGTCCCAGCTTGTTCTCCCCGTACATGTGTGGGTTCTCTCCAGGTACTCTGACTAAATTGTAATAAGTCACTAAGTCCTGATGGTCTGTGCAGAGCAGCTCTGACCCAGGAGACACTTCCAGTGATGTGAACCCCTTTCCTTGTTCCAGTACCAAAGAAGACTCAACCAACAGGCCGAACGGTCTATAGCCCTGACACATCATGAAGGTTCTAGAGAGACTTCTGTTAGCTCAACAAACAAGCAGCCATCAGGACCCCCTGCAGTTGCTGTCACTGTGGAGTTGAACATGCCATCATACAGCTGCTTCAACAAACCTACTGTCATTTAGACATGGCAGACAGAGCGTCCGGGATCCAGCACGCCCACAGCAGTTTCAAAATTCCTCAAAGAAGTTTTTCAGATGGATAAAAAGGTCACTGTCCCACTTCAGCTTGGTGCAGAGGGGAGCGGGGGATAAGCCCCGCGTAATCATCACAAGGCTGCACAACAAGGGCGACACCTTGGCCATTCTGAGGAAAGCCTGGGCTACAGTATGATGTGAACACAATCTCTCTATTTCCAGATTACACGGTTACTGTCGTCAAAGCCAGGGCGGCTTCCCGGATGTCAGTAAGATTAGGGGAGTCCGCTTTGGAATATTATACCCGGTTAGATTTTGCATCTCGCACAACAACGAGAAGAAGGAGTTTCTGGACGCTTGTGAGGCCATGGACTATGTGAAGAAAATGTCATCCCAGCAGCGGAGCCAGAGAACTGACCATGCCCTCATTTAACATGGGAGATAACATTTGTTTACTTCCTGATATTCCAGATGACTAATAATAAATATAGGTGTCATATGTTTCAGCATGTTACTTGAAACGTTAATCCTCAGGTGCACGGCGCCCAGAAGTTTTAGTGAGCAGTGAACCTGCTAAGTATACTGGAGGTGATTTGCTTTCTAAGAATAAACATTACTTATTCGCTATATTACTGATACATTTGGTTTATATAATAAATTAAAATAACTTTAATAAAACACATGGTGGGGGTTTCGCTCATCATGTCATTAATACCGAGCCTATTTCTGAGGGAGCCTGAGTTGTAACGAGTGTTTGTGAACCTGTTTGGATCCATGTCCAGGCAAAGTCGAAAACCTTTGGGGACTGTAACATAGCTGCATGTTCTGACCAGCAGCCCGGGACCCTGTCCCAAGAGACTGACCGTATTACAGTGGTTGAGTTTACGGTTGTTCTAACTTTAAGTTTTATTCTTTTGATGCAGATCCCTTTGTACCCCAGGGATCCTAATGTAGAAATAATAGTTGTTGGGGAATTGTTCCTTCCCAGTGTTCAAACACAAAATGTATATGATAATCTTCAAATGAAATATACATACACTGCTTTCTTTTTTTCTCATTTATTTTCAACTTTACTGGCCAATACCCATCCTACCTCAAAGGTTTGTGCGACCCATCTGTGATTTTCCCTTCATCTTTCAGTTTATTGTCTGACGGCAAAGGATTATGTTTATCCATATTTTGACTCCTTGTCATGGGACCGTTAAAGGTTGTCAACTTGCCAATGTCAAGGGTCTCAACAATCCCATAAAGAGGAAGAAAATCCTTGATCAATTAAAAAGACAACAATGTCAAATAGCTTTTTTGCAAGAAACCCATTTATCGGATATAGAACTTGATAAGCTAAAAAAATCATGGGCAGACAAAATATTTTACTCATCACATAAATCAGGGACAAAAAGAGGGATCTCCATATTAGTGCATAGACAGGTGAGTTTTATAACCAGTAACATACATTAGGATCCCGAAGGAAGATTCGTCTTAGTGAATGGATGTATTGATGACATAGAAGTATCATTGATGAACATATAATGAGGATGATCTCAGCTTCATTACCTCAATTTTTTCTACTCCATTACAGCTTAGCTCTGGAATTCTACTGATGGGGGAGATTTCAACTGCGTCATGTCTCAGCATTTGGACAGACAGCCTCCATCAAAAACATCAATCTCTGGAATGAGTAAAACACTCAAATCTTTATCAAATGAGTCCGGATTAAAGGACGTTTGGAGAACCAAATGTCCGAAAGGCATTAAGATTCTGCCAATAACAATATCAGATCAATATCAGTTGATTTGTTGATCAATATCAGATCAACGGCTTGACCATGGAAAAGACAGAGGGCAGTTTGAGGTTTACCAAGCAGAAATATAATGAGAATGGCAACAGAGCAAGCAGACTCTTGGCTTTGAGACTTAAAAAAACAACAATCCTCTAATATAATACAGAAATTAAAATCTAGTAACTCAAAACTGACAAAACCAGATGAGATTGCAGGGTCCTTTGCTGAATTTTATAAATCATTATACACCAATGCAGAGACCTACACTAATGATAAAGAACTGGCAGAATTCTTAAAAGATATAAACTTAAAACAGTTATCTGACATGTAGGCAAAGGGATTAGACGAACCTATCAAAGAGGCCATCGCTGCATTATGAAATGGTAAAATCCCCGAACCAGACGGTTACATTAATGAATTCTATAAAATATTTCAAAATACACTGACACTCCTACTGGTAAATGCCTATCATGACGCGTTACAATCTGGTATCTTGGCTCCCTCTGGTAGAGAAGCAACAATAGTTATGTAACATAGAGGGACAGGACCCAACCAAATATGAATCAAAAATATCTCTTGAATACAGGCCTACGCATATTAACATCTTTATTAGCAAGGCGGGTTAACAAAATCATAACAAACATTGTTCACCCAGATCAGACTGGGTTTATTATTGGGAGATATTATGGCGACAATATTAGAAGATTGATAAATTTTATGACCCATCCAGATACTAAAGGAAAGGAAGCAATGTCATTGGATACCCGGAAAGCATTCGATAAGTATCCTGGCAATACCTTTTTCTGTCATGATTCCAGCCCTTCAGCTCTGCGTTGGCTGTGCTGATTGCTCATTGCCTTCACCTGCACTGTGCTGCTCCCTATATAAACAGCTGCTCAGTGCGAGATCGTCTGTTGCCTTTGTCACAGCTTTCAAGCCCTTTTGTTTCATGTTCCAAGGAGTTTTCTGGTTTCTGATCCTGCCTGTTTCTGACCATAGATTTCTGCCTGATCCTTCTGGTGCTGGAAGTTCTGTTGCCGATCCCTGCCTGCCTCTGACCCTGCCTCCTGCCTTCTGGTTGTTGGATTTGCTCTGCCTGAGAACCTCCTGTGTATGACCCTGGACTGTTTCTGACCCTGCTTCTGGTTGGTGGATTCTTGTTCCCGTCGTCTGTTTGCCCCCCAAGATATCCCCTTACCCATTCTCCCTACCCTCCACTGGCTGGACTCCTGACCCCTGTGGAACCCCCCATCCTTTACTCACCGGTGGGACCTCACCCTTCTACTCCATCATTTTTGTAATAAAACATTTGATTAACCTTCCTCTTCTATGGCTGCGTTTTGGGTTCTGGCTGATTCTGCTTTTAACCTTACATTTTCAGACACTAAAACTATTCCAATTTGGACCCAAATTCATTAGTTGGGTACAAATTCTATACTCCAACCCACAAACCGCTGTTACAGTGAATGACTTTCTATCAGACCGATTTTCCCTGGAGTGAGGATGTAGGCAGGTTGTTCTCTTTCACCTCTGCTGTTTGATTTGAGTATTGAACCATTGGCACAGCTTATTAGGGGCAATAATAACATTCACAGACTCACAATAAATGGGGAACAACACAAACTATCATCATATGCAAAGGATGTACTTCTTTACCTCACTGAACCTACAGTAACAATCTCACATATAAAAGACATTATTTCCAAATTTGGGTACTTCTCAGGCTATAAAGTTAATATAGAAAAAACAACAGCTATGGATATAGGGAAGCCCATCTCCCACAATGTCAAGGCCCAGAGTGGTTTCAAAAGATGGAATAAAATATCTGGGTATTAGAATCCCCCCACTGTTAGAAAACCTACTTGATGTAAATTACGCAAGCTTAATTCAAAACATTAGTAAGGAGTTGGACAGATGATCGACACTTCCCTTATCCATGATAGGTCGCGGTGAATGAATGTACTACCTAAATTACTCTACTCATTCCAGATGCTGCCTGTTGACATTCCTAAATCTACATTTGATAAATTGGACAAGTTGATTACAAAGTTCATAAGGCAATCAAAACGCCTGAGGGTCAGACTAAAAGTACTTCAACTGTCCAAATCACATGGAGGTCTTAAACTTCCAAACTTCAGATTGTATTTTTGGGCTGCACAGCTGAGACCTCTAATCACATGGCTGCAAGATTCTATGCACACAAGATGGATAAACACTGACAAAGACAGATGCAAATCCTCCTTACAGACTCTGCTTTTTTTGGATATCCCACCAGCTACCAGTTTTAGTCCGTGAGGCAGACACCTTATCTAGTTTTAAGGCTTAAAACATTCCTCTTTGATAAAGC
>JAUZNJ010019145.1:0-17272 GCA_034780135.1 Jordanella pulchra | reverse complement strand
AAGACTTGTAGAACTTATTGGAAACTCAAGACAGGCATGACATTATGTTTTTTACAAGTGTATGTAAACTTTTGACCACAACTGTATGTGCCTGTATGACCTCCCTACAACACCTGGGCATGCTCCTGGGTTCTTGCCCTCTTACCCCCTCCTCCACATCTCCCTGTATACTGGTCTGTTTCTTGGTAGCCCATACAGCCTCTGGACACTATAATCTGAAATACACTGCAAACCTTCCTGCCACAGCTTGGAATGATGTGCCCTTCTGGATGAGCTGCACTACCTGAGCCACTTGTGTGGGCTCATTCTACAAGTGTAAAAGTATCACCAGTATTCAAAAGTGAACAAAGATCCGCCCGAAAGCATAGGTATTGAAAAGTGGTCTCTGGTCCCCACCTGCAGAAACACTCCTTTACTGAGTGTGTCTTGCTAATTGTCAATAATTTCCACCTGTTGTCTGTTCCATTTGCACAATTACATGTGAAATTAATTTTCCATCAGTGTTGCTTCCTAAGTGGACAACTTGATTTCCCAGATGTTTGATTTGATTGAAGTTATATTTTGTTGTTCACACGCTCCCTTTATTTTTTTGAGCAGTATATATAGTTTTTGTTAGAAATCTTCATTTAACTTTATGTTAATGATGTAAGGCAATTAGACTGTCAGACAGATAGTTTTTGTTTTTTTTTTTTGCTTCAGACAGAAAGTCAGAAACCTTTTTGTGCAACGCTTTTGTGAACTCATGAGGTGTTGACATATTTTCATGTTTTTACAGTACTTGCTCTTTTCTCCTGTGGAGACAAAAAAAAAAAATTCCATACACTTTATCTGAATTTCCACTCCATATAAAATCCTTTAACTTTTCTAAACTCCACTATAGATTTCCTGTTTTGTAATTCTCCTGGTTAGTCCTGTTTTATCTTGTGTTTTGTGACCTGTTGGATCTTTTTGTGTGTTTTGTTGTGAAAATGTGGACTTTGCCTGGTTAATTCCTTTCACGGTGTTTGTGCTCAGTGACTTTTTAGTTCTACAGAAAACCCAAATTTGAATGGCGGGTTAGTTTGGAAAAAAAAAACATAATTAAACAATATTCACAGATCTAAACCTCACTCCTTCACACATGTAGAATGGGTGGGGGGAGGTTGAAAATAGAAAAAATAAAAAAATGAATTAACAAAGCTCAAAACATAACGTCACCCCCCACCGTCAAGTGTCTGAAAATCCTAAATTGGGATTTATCAGTTCCTAAACTGAGAGTAAAAGTAGGCTTTTTTTCCCAAGTCTTGCCAACTTTCCTTTGCAGCGTTCAACTCCTGATGTCCAACTTGTCAAAAGTTGTTCAGAAATCTTTGCAGAAAAGACATTCTCACTGCTGTTTAAGGCAGGGTGTGGAGAAATGTCCAATGATGTAGAACAAAGGAGTTTCCCACAAAAGGAACAATATACAAGTACGAGACTGTAATGTAGGAGAAATTACGAACATGAGAAAGAAAATACCTTAGTTATTATAATAGCACAATTACATTCAAATAAATGTACAGTTTAGAGGGAAATGTTGATTGTGGCTCATTAGGTAGTCTCTAGTATTTGGAAAATTGTGGGTTCCGTTCCAGCTTCTCACTGCCAAATGTAACTGTGCCCCGGGGTAAATTACTTGACCCCAAGCGGCCTCCTGAGTGTGACTAGGTGGACGTGGCGGCAGTGAAAATGTTTTGGGTGGTTGGTATAAATGAAAGGGTGCTATCTAAACTCGGTCCATTTTCTATTTAAAATACTAAAAAAACAAAAAAGGTCCTCAAAAATCTAAAGTTTAAAGTTATCAATATTTTTACATTGTGTAAATGCCACCTGAACACACCCCCTAATTTTTCCCAAATTGTCTTAGAGACGTTTTTTTTTAATCATAGCCTTAAGTGTATTTTTAAAACTCCACACAAGATAACTCATGATGGATGAGATGGTGTCAAATGTTTTAAAAAATTGTGTAAAAACTAGCCAGATTAGACTCAGGGAGGCATTTCAGAAACTATTCCTAAATCCAAATTAACACTGGAGAAATCTAAAATTGCTGATCAACTCGGAAATATGACAGATTGTATCTGATCTTGATATTAGCTCAAAAAACACCAACAAAAAATGAATGTTAAACTAGTAAAGACAGATTATGAAGATCTGAGGCTCTGATTGTTGCTTTAACAAATCAATAAACCATCAGTTTAAACACTTATCAAACACTTAATGTATGTAAGCTGAAAGCTCCTTTGCATTTTCTTTTTGAAGTACTATAAAGGAATCTTTAAGAATAAAAAGAGTTTAAAATAGTTTCAAAAGAAGAGTAATAAAATATGAATATTAATACTTTCTGGTGGCAGTCCTTAAGACCTAATAATGCACACAGGATATTACATTTTAATACATTTACAGTTTCCATCAGCAGGAAGAATTGTTAAAAAAGTCCAGTAAAAGCTGAAATAAAAACCTCTTACAGTGGTTTAAAAAGTCATTAGGTTTTCATCCCAGTTTTTAGCCTTTCATTAACACAGTAAAATAAACCCTAATGCATTGCTTGCTTAATGTATCGCTGTCAGTGGGGTGAGAAATCCTGCAGAACACCGCAGAAATAGACATAAAATGGCAAAATCTATTTCTATAGGCTTTTATTTCATGTAAAAGGACTCTTTGTTAGGATAAAAGTCCATGTGAACACTTTATGGTCCACATTATTTCAAATTCATCCCTGTTTTAATCTGAAATTTTTATATGTTAACTGCAGCGCTAAATTGTGAGGAATACATGCTAGCTCACACCCAGAAAGTACTTAACTTTACAACAAGTTTTCTTTTAAGCTGTTTTTTCTCTGGTGCTGCTTCTCACAGCACATCTTCTGTTTAGTGAGTTCATAAAATACATGTACAACCTTTTCTCACAGGATGTATTAGAAAGGCACCAAGTCTCTTTGAAGAAGCAAAGAGTCGCTGTGAAACACAGACTGAAGAAACTGGCAATCCGCCAGTCAGAAATCACTGTGAGTTTTTTATTCCTGACCCTTATCTACTAATGTGAAAAATTTTTCTTTATTTCGGTAATGTGGTAGTAGAATTTGATATTTCAATGTGTACCCAATTAGAAAAAGTCTACAGCAATAAAAGAGAGTGTCGTGAGGAAATATCAGGAGATCCACGCTGTCCTGGAAGAGGACATGCAAATTACTTTGTCTCACCTGGAGATTGAGGAGAGGGCTGCTGTCACTGCTTTGGATGCGTTCATGGAGAGAAACTGCACTCAAATACAGGAAATAGAACAAGAATTGGCCAGAATCTCTTTGGCTCTGGAGCAAAGCGACACAGAACCTGATACAATGGTACACAAGTATGAAATAAATCTAGAGAGTTTAAATGTAAAGAGAAGGAACTCCTAGCTGACTTAGCTTTTCTACTGTTCCTCAGTCATTCTTTTCGCATCCTGAGCCGGACAACACAGAGATAGCAGAAAGGTATGGATAATATTAATGACTTTTAGAGTTGTGTAATGCTCTGCTAGGTATCCCAACCTCTTGAACTTTTCACATCTTATATGTTAATGTATTTTAATGGGATTTTATGTGAAAATTCTGAAAACCTTTTTAGAAGAAGAGCTCCCATCCCTGTTTTTCAGTGAGTATTGTTTGCAGGGCTATGAGCAGTACCATTTTTTTGTTTATTTGTTTGCTGTTTTTATGAAACGCGATTTCTGGTAAAAGCAGGGGAAATTCTAATGGATTTCTTTTTGCCACCTTTCAACAGATGCCAGAACTGTACAGTGGAGAACTTATAGTTGTTCTGTCAAACAGATTCTCCCACATGAACTTTGGATCATTGTAACTTCAACAAAATAACAAGGGCCTCTTGGCTCCCTCTACTTTTACTTTCTAACTTTTATGCAATGTGCCTATCAGTTTGCAGATGTGCTATGCTCTTCTAGACAAACCATGAGGTAAAATGCTTCTTATCCCAGCTCTGTTGGCAGCGTTTGTTGCTCTTCAGTTTGATTCCATAAGAGAACTGGTTGTACTTGATTTCTTTAGGGGCACTAAGGTAAAGGGACATGGACAAAAAAAGGAACAACACACTTTCTATCAAGCATAAGTTTTCCACCAATTCCAATTCAAGTCATGAAATACTTTTCTAAGTAGCCCAAAACAGTGAAGGGCATACAGCAGTTAACAAACCGGCTGAGTGAAGCAAAGAGACATTTCAACAAATAGAACATTAGAACATGCAAGAATGTCTAAAACCAGGAGGCCAGGGTGAGGTTGTCTGTGTTAAACCAGTCGAGCAGCTTAAAGATGGCACATAGAACAGGTGAGAGTATTAGACGAAATACACTGCTGCTGTTAGGGAGATGCAATATTAACTGATTTACACATATGGAATACAAAGGTGCACACCAAACCTAAAAATAAAGATAAATAAATCAATAAAACAAAACCCAATCCCTATTTGGCCTGGGCACATAAATATCTCAATAAAATTCAGTTTGTGGTTGTGACAAACATAGAAAACTTGTGGAGGTATTTTTAAACCACTATGCCAACAAATAATACATAGTTCATGGTGTTCCTTCCTCAGAGTGTTGGATGTTCTAAACCAATCAGATCCTAGCAGCGTGAGCCTTGATGAAGCTAAAGCTCACCAGATCCTCAACCTCACCAACAACATGCTGCTCCTTGTCTGCTCACAGACTCCTTTAATGAAGAACCTCCTGAAAAGCTGTTAGTTCCCATTTTATCTACACAATACTAATCATTCAGTCTATCTCTCTTCAGGATACATTTAATCCAGATATATTTACATTTGTGTCCAGATTCCAGTGAGGTGCACCTAGATCCACAGACGGCCCACCCAAAGTTAATTATTTCCCCTAAAAGTGACAGTGTCTCCTACACAGACAACTGGCAAAAACTCCCTGATCTACCAGGACGGTTCGACACCACCCTCAACGTTATCAGTCTCCAGGGATTCAGCTTTGGGCGGCATTACTGGGAGATAGATGTTACTGGAAAGACATACTGGGAGCTTGGTGTTACCTACCCCTCCATTCCCCGGAAAGGAACCTCTGAGGACTGTTGGCTGGGCCGAGGAGCAGATTCTTGGTGTGTGGAGTTCTTTGATGGGGAATATACAGCCTGGCATGGAGGGGTGCCCCATCAGCTGCCCTTCTACAAACGGTTTTGTCAGATTGGTGTTTTGTGTAGCTTTCCTGCAGGGCTTGTGACATTTATTGAGGCAGAAAAAATGATGCCCCTATTTTCCTTCTGTGCAGTAAAATTTTTGGATTGCCTCCATTTAGCCCTGTGTCCTGGTCATGACCACAACGGCACTAATTCAAGTCCTATTGTAATCTGTAATACCTCATCCCCTACAAGTGACCTGTAGCTACATAAGAATTAGTTATAATGCTATTAAAGCCAAAGAAAAAATATTTTAAACACCATAATACATCTGCTTGCCATATTTTCAAAATAAATTTAAACTGAGCTTTTTAAAACCAGATTTATATGATGCATAATAAGAACATTTTTAAAACTGCAGGTCGGTCACAGGATTGTTCAGGGTCACTGAGGTGAATGGAATATGGGTCTACACCAATATAGCCCTTGAATCACCAAAGAAAAATTTACTGGTACTCGTTTTCCACCTCATCCGGGACCAGGTTGTGGGGGCTGCAGTCTCAGCAGAGACTCCCAGGCTTCCTTCTCCCCAAACACCTCCCCAACTCTGCTTGTCATGGTTTAGGAAAGGATCTGACCCACATGCAGAGACTCTCAGGAGGCAGATTAATCTTAAAATGTTTATTGAACAATCACAAGGTAAAGGTAAGAGTCCTGGAGAAACTGAGAAGGAAACAGAAGAAGAGGATGCAGGGAAATGGTGAACAACAGATTTTGATGCTGGGAAGGTTTTGTGGAGGTGTGACTTAAAGGACTTATTTTGCAGATAAATTCTTTAAAAATCACAATGTGATTTTCTGGATTTTTTTCTCCTTTTGTCTCTCCTAGTTGAGGTATATCTATGATGACAATTACAGGCCTATCTCATCTTTTTAAGTGAGTGAACTTGGACATTTGGTCCGGAATAAATACTTTTTGTCCCACTGAAAAAACACCGTAGGAGCCAAACACCAACTACTGGTTGACAGAACAGTTGCCTAAGACTGTAAAACCAGACAAACCAACCTCTGCACATCCTGGATTGATTACATGTAAGCCTACGACTCAATGCCATAAACTGGAAAGCTTGGAATGCCTGAAGCTGTAGAAGATCAACAGCACTCTAATAGCCTTCATCGCAAACTCCACAGGGCTGAGAAAAAACACTCTTTTTTTTCAAGCCACTTGCAAAAATCTCCCTCAAATGCAGAATATACCATGCATATGCTCTGTCCCCCCTGCTGTTCTGCATAGGCCTGAACACCCTCAGCCAAATTATCAACAAGACTGGCTATGGATACTGACTCAGAAATGGGGCCACTACAAGGCACCTCCAGTGCATGGATAACAATAAACTCTATACAAAGAGTGAATGAGACATTGACTCGCTGATCCACACTACCACAATCTACATCATGGACAATGGAATATGGTTCAGGCTGCAGAAATGTGGCCAGATGGTGAAAAGGAGAGGGAAGGTAATCCACACAGAGGGGATCACATTCCCAGAATGAAGAGTAGCAGATGTAGAAGAGAGCTACAATTACCGTGGAATACCACAGGCAAAAGGCAACCATGAAAAGGTCACAAGGAAAGTAGCAACAGTCGAATACCTGCAATGAATAAGGCAAGTTCTGAGAAGTCAGCTCAATGGCAAGAACAAGGTCCAGGCAATCAGCAGCAATGCCTTGCCAGTTATCAGATTCCCTACTGAAATAATAATTTGGCCTGAGGAGGAAATGCAGACCACTGATGTAAAAACACAGAAGCTACTCACTATAGATGGTGCATTTCAACCCAAATGTAGTATCCACAGATTATACACAAAGAACGAGGCATAGGCATAGTTAGCATCAGAGCCACAATGAAGGTGAAACATCCAAGCTCCAAGAATACATCAAGCAGATGGCCCCAAGGGATGAAAGGTTCAGTAAATATCCCAGACAGAGGAATCTGGAAATGAAGGAACTAGAAGAACAATCATGGGAGGAAAAACCCCTGCACGGGATGTACTACTGACAGAGAGCTGAAGTGGCTGATATGAGAAAATCCTACTAATAGCTAGAGAGGGCAGGGCTTTGCAAGGCTTTTATTTAACGGTTTGTGGACTTCCTGAGAGTAAAGAATTATAATAGTTCACCCTTGAAGTATAATGTATTTCTCAGGATCACCTCTGGACCAGATATTTCTAACATTTGCAATATTTCGGAGATCGAAGAAGGAAGTTCTAAAACCTGTTTGATATGAGATTTAAATTACAAGTCCTGATCAAAAATAACATCAAGGTTTTTTACTTTATTATCTGAGATAATTTAATCCCATCTAGATAAAGTGACTGATCAGCTTCTTTTTTAGAGACCGGTCCAAAAACAATAACTTCTGTTTTGTCATTATTCAAAAGCAGAAAGTTTAGAGCTACAGTGGGAGAGACATTAGACATTAGACGAGCAGCCGAGTCAATTTTAACAGGAGCCTAGTCTGTACTGGAAAACACAGAGTGGTGAGAACAAATACTTAGAGATTCCTAACAAAATAACCTAAAAACACCTGACAAACCCCAAATGGCAAACCCAAGAAAAAAAAATCTGAACATGCCAGAATGATAGAACGTTAAAAATAAGGAAAGTGTGGAAAAACACAGAGATAGAATAAAAACTAACAACTACAGGTCAATAAAGTGATGGTCTCTCTATAATGCTGTTTCAGTTTCATTCAAGATGCAACTGCTTTTGTCTCCTTTGCTTACATAATACTTTTCCTAAAGCCTTGTGGCTCATCAGGATAGCTCTTTAGGAAAATGTTAGATGGCTGTTTACTTTATTTTTGCTGAGCGATAATTTTGGCCTTAAAACTTTCCATTAGATGCGTTTATGCTAAGTTACTGTCTCATTGCTAAATTCAGATGCTGTGTTTTTAGGTCAACAGATAAAAACCAATTGGATAAACAAATGTGACTCAAAAACATCTCTTTTAAAAGGTTTCTGAAGCTTTAAGATATATCTAGCTCATCCAGTATGTGATTAAAGAGCATCATTAAAACATTGCTCCATTTACAGAAAATAGCTGTTGCATTATGGGTAATTCTGGTGCTACAGCAACGCATTTTAAACTCCTGGGCTGTAATTGATCTGAGAATGTTTAGGCCAGAGAGTAGAGGCCTGTACAGACTGACAATGAGAGGATAACAGCTCTTACTTTTGTTCACTGGATGTCAAAGACTTTCAAACTCTAACCAAACTGATACATGTCAGTGACTTTGTTTTTAATCTATTGTTTTTTTTTAGATCACAATGTGTTTTTTTTTACATTTTTGCATCTTTGGTCTATTTCATGTTGTTACCTAGGTTATGTTTAGGTAATATGTTAATTCTTCATCTCAGTCAGTCAGCATGCTAATGAATTAAGCTAAAAATGTGGTTAATCACAATAGATAATACTTTTTGTCTTTTTTTTTAACTGTTTTCTTTTATAGTTATTAAATTTCGGTCAGGGGGGGGGTTTTAATAGTTTTTTTTTACCCTTAATAAATACAATCACAATTTATAAACACATGTTTTACTTACTCCTGTAATTATTATGTAACTTTTTTAGATTTTCTGATTGTATAAAAGACTTGTGTTTTTCAAAAAACACATGTGGATTGGATTTGATTGATGTCATAGTTTTCTAATACTACTATGAATATCATATCTTCTCCAAGATGGCCTGTTAAGAAATTAGTTATGAATCTAAACAAAGAGCTCATAGAAGTGCCTACAGTTGCTGTGCAAATGTTAATCTACTATCCTACCTTATATGCCAATTTGATAGATTGAAATGTTAATTCAATTTTGGTATTTTCATTTTAGAATTTTAGTTTTTTTTTTGATACTATGAATTTCAGCAGAAGAATCCCAAATTATAGTTGTTTCTGTTTAAACTTGTATTAAAAATCCCCTTTTATTGATATGCTATGTTCAATATCTGCTTTTATATTTTGTGAATAATTATTTTTGATCTTCTGTAAATTTAAGCTAGAATCGGAAATAAACACTTGAACTTCAAATATCTGTAAAAACTAATTATTTACATAAATATTCACACAAATCTAATTTTCCATTTTATTTTGATTTATTTAGATGCTCCTGTCAAAATACGTATGTTCCACTTGTCTATGTACCCTGTGTATTTGATCCAAAGTCCATGCAAGCAAACACTCAGCTTTTAGCAAACATGCTCTCTGAGCCTTTGTGTTGCAAGACTAGGTTTTAGTCTTAGGATTTAATTCTTTTTAATGTAAAACATCTTCGACAATGTGGTCAATGTAACTAAAACAGCATTTTATGGATAACTGTCAGCCATATCCTTTTATCATTATGGGTAACCTTGAAGGCACACTTTTGTCTATTTTAACATGTAAAATTGACTGAAAAACATGGATGAGTGCCAGATGAAGTTGAGGTTTCAAAGGTTAGTGTCCTTGTATAAAATTTTAGAAAAAGGTGTGGTTTCTCTGCGCCTCAGCACAGTCTCAGTTTGCCCTCCTGGACATCGTTTGGTTCTGTGCCATCATGAAACTGAAGCTGCTTGTACTTTGCCTCTTCTTGGCTGTGCTCCTTATACCCACAGAAGTAAGTATTCACTGCAGATATTATCCTGAAATAAGTGTGTAAATGCTTTACTCTTATGTACAACTCAGCATTACTGCTAAAGTTTATTATTTTACCAATCCCTTTATTTAGGTAAGTTAAGTCATTTATTAAATGTTTTAAAAACTTTGTACCACTGTAATATTTTTTTTTATGAATCAGTCAAAACCTAAGCACAAAGATAAACATAGAGACAGACATGGACCTCCAAGACACCGTGGGCGGGAAAGAAAAAAGATGAAGTTTGAAGACATTATTGAAGGTCAGAGTTTATTTCTATTGTAAGATTCAGACTTTATGTAAAACATAAATAATACATAATGTATTTCATATCTGGAAAAATTTAGACATTTTCTTTGGCAATGGAAGTGAAGATGATGAGGAGGATGATGCGGTGAATTTAGACTGGCTTTTTGAACTTCAGGATCTGGACGGTATGAGAATGTGTTCTGAATGATTTTTTTTAATGAAGTTGTGTGATGGTAGATGTTTTTTTCTTTATACCATTACACCTCCTTTCATCCTATTTGTCAGGCGAGTGTACACCCAATCCTTGCCTTAACAATGGTGTATGCAAGGAAAAACGCAGGAGAGGGTTCAAATGTGACTGCCCCAAGCCTTTTAGGGGAAAGATATGCGAGAAAGGTTGGAGAAATTTGCCATCCTCTTCCTATTAAACCTTTCCTCTCAGTGTCATATACAAGCTATAAAATGTACTAATGTTTGTGTTCATTGTGCCAGGCCCTAGAGTGTGCAGGAGAGGTATTTGTGGAAAGGGTGAGTGTGTGCTGACTTCAAACCCTCCTTACTACGAGTGCAAATGCAAATACCCATTCCAGCCTCCAGACTGCAAACGATGTAAGTCACAAACACACCACATCTTCAAAATAATTACATTTTTCACAGTTTATTTTGTTTATCAAATCTTTTTTTGGGTGTGCAAAGATTCTGTATGTGAGCCAAACCCATGCAAAAATGGTGGCCAGTGCATCCAGGAAGGCAATGACTTCGACTGTCAATGTCCAGAAGGCTTCCGAGGACGCTTCTGTCATGTTGGTGAATACTTTGTTCCTATATCGGTGTCTTTAATTTCCAGGCCTGGATGTATGATTGCAGAACTTTGCAGGAGTATCTTTATCACTTTAACACACACACACATTAGGTCACATTACCATAATCTAATCCTTGTAATGAGGCCCATCTCTGTGTAAAAGTTTATTAGTAACTAAGTCAAAGTTTAAAAATGTGTACTTAAAAATAGACAGAAACTCCCCTGGTATCCCTTAATAAAAACTAGTATAATAAATTGCTGTTAGCAGTCATCTAATCAGTTAGAGAGTGTCATGAGTAAATCAGGTTTATTGAATGATGTGGAGGTGATTGACTTAACTGGGGATGGCTGAACATGGTAGTGGCAGGCAGAGGCAGTCCAGGTCATGATCAGAAACAGTAGCTGATGGGAACCCAGTAAGGGCAGAGTGAGCACAGGAACACAGGGAGGCAGGCGGAGCCCAGAGTCACTTGGGACAGACTTGTGCAGGCTATGAGACAACCTGGCAGAGAGGAAGGTATTAATAGGCAGAGTACAAGGTAAAACGACTTGTCGTTTTTTGAGCAGAAGCAGGCAAAGCTTTACACCCAATCAGGAGAATGAATCAGATTATTCCAGCACAGCAACCACCTTAAATATAAGGTAAAATCTAAGTTGTGATGTCTTGGCTCAAAGCATAGCCGCGTGAGAATTTCTAAGTCAAAGTCAAAACCTAAATCAAGTTGAAAGATTGAATTGAAGAATCTGGCTTAGTTTAAGGAATTCACAAAAAATAGATTTGTTTGTTGTTGTTGGCTACGTGGGCAATGCTATAAAAGCAATATTTACATAAATAAATGAAAAGGAAAACAAAAAATAGGAGGAAAAATGTAAATACAGTAACAGTATTTGAAATATGGACTTTTTTATACACTGGGTGTATTTCTTAGGTCCCAACGACTGTTATGTGGATGATGGAGAGACCTACCGGGGAAATGTGAGTGAAACAGAAGATGGCAACGACTGCCTCTACTGGAATTCCCACTTCATCCTTGAAAATGGAGCTGATCCTTTCAACTCATTTGACAACGAAGACGGTCTCGGTCCTCACAACTTCTGTCGGTCAGTGGAAAACGACAGAAGTGTGTTTCAGCTGCAGAAAACATGATGGAGATAAGTTCACTTACTTTTTCATCTTACAGAAACCCAGATGGAGAACCAAAGCCTTGGTGTTTTTTCAGAAGAGGACGAAAACTGTTTTGGGACTACTGCGATGTCAGTCAGTGTGAAAAACCAACAGGTCAGTGACTAAAGCTCTTGGTAGTTTCAGGATTTGGACTGTATGGGTAAACCACAATAAAACCTTTAGTTTGAATTTTCAGGTGAACCTGCTACTGTTCAGCCACCACCATCTACTACTGGACAACCAGAGACCACCAAGGCTCCACAGCCCCCCCAAGAAACTACAGCTGTCCCTTCAGTTGTCTCTACAGCTGTCCCTACAAGCGGCTCCATTGTCCCAACTCCACCCGCTCCAAAACAGTTTGAAACTTGTGGAATGCCTCAACCGAAAAAGGCCTTAACTCGAATCTTTGGTGGTCTGAAAGTCAGTCCTGGGGCGATTCCCTGGCAAGTTTCTTTGCAGCAGAAACCAAAGAACTCCAACATGAAATACAGTCACGTCTGTGGAGGAATTCTGATTGCGAGCTGCTGGGTTCTGACCGCTGGACACTGCATGTAAGCAACAATACTCCATGGTCCCATCCACAAAAACATGAAATCAGGTGTATCTACTAAATACATTTTTCCTTTAGGCTATTCTTTCACACAGAAGCAGTGTTTTGGGAGATGATAAAAATGGTTTTTAAAACCAGGATCCTGAGTGGAAAAATGTTAAACTCCTGTTTTCTATTTCTGTCCGAATATTCTTGCTGCATCTTCTCTTAAATGATGGTTCTGTAGGTCTCTCTCTGTGACCCACATGCCCCTTTTTAATCCCATTTTGTTTTGAATACCTTGCATGTCTTTGTTGACAGTTTTTGATGCGCATTGTTTTGCAGTGTCAAAACACCACCAATGGCTCACGCATTTCTTCTGCAGTTTGGCTGCATGGCCACATGTCTTAACCGTTCATGGAAACATACTCTGTTAATCTTTGTGTGGAAAAGGCCCAAATCTGGGGAGTTTAGATAAGTGGAATCCAGCTGTTTGGTAAAATGTTCATTTTTCCACAGAGAACAAAACAAGGATATGCAGGTGGTGATGGGTACCATGTCACTGGATATACCCGATGCGTCTGCACAAATCATTGAAGTTGAAAATGCAATTGTGCATGAGAACTACAAGGAGACATCTGCTGCTGTTTACAATGACATAGGTAAAACTAGGAGCTATACTTTTTCCATAAAGAGCATGTCATTTGTTGATGTTTCACCCTTCAATTGTCTTTATTATTTGTAATGTTAATTTATGTCCAAAATGTACAAATATTTAGAAAAAACAGAGAAAAAAAGCCAAAGATGCAACGAAACGTTGCTAAACTTCAGTTATGTCACATCTGAGAATGCCAAACTCTGTCATTAAAGAGCTACATAAAGTCCAATGTCCAAAACATACATGAGCCATAATATTTAAGACTCCAGATTTTGAGTTTGTAAAACAAAGATTCATAAGGAGGTTCAGTGCAGACGAGGAAAACTGGAATGATGTTGTTGAAGAGTAACAGTTTGTAGACCTAACAAACTGACACCCTATGGAGTGAGTTAGAAGCCCTTATTAAAAGACCTGTTGCAGGTTTGATGGATGCTTGTAAAAGAAAAACTCCAATTCTAAGCACCAAGATTCTTGCAAGAGACACTTTGTTTTGGCACACTCCTTCCTGCTAACCTGGCATAAGCCAAAAGGATACAATGAAGTTCAATTTGAATTTTACACAGTATCAGTCTGGAAAGGCTTCTGTGGAAAGTGTTTGCAAAAGGGAGGAACATTTAGTACAATTATTTGAGCTGATTGGGGAGATTACCAAGTGGCACCGCTACCCATGTTAAGCTTTTAGCCAATCACAGCAGCAATAGCAGCTGTGGTGTATCACAATCTTTATTTGTTTTGCAGCTAACAGAGTTAACTGATAAATCAAACTCATACCAAATCCGGTCGGGAGCAATTCACAAACATATTTCTCATCCTCAAAGGCACAAATTGCATCCTTTTGCTAATTTTTCAAAAAGAAATAGAGGGTATTCCAGCTAGAACTGGTGCAGCCATATTTATTTTACATTAGCCTTCCGCCTCCGGTTGATGCGGATCACTGCCCTTCATTGATCTGAAACATTTCAATATCGAGGCTCATGCCTCTTTTGGCTTCTGGCAAGATGTATTTTTGTGAGTTTAACAACTTTTGTAAGTTTAACAAATCTCGTAACAATTTGTCTTGCTTGGAGGGTAACCATCCTGCGTCTGTGTCACCACATGATCTCACTATAAGCTAGAGAATCTGTTTTTCTAATTGTTTTATTATGTTTATTATGTTTTAGTGTGGTGGTGTAACTACATGTTAGTAATGTTCTCAAAGTAAGGACACTGCCCGTCACAGTCAGACTTTATAAGTCAGTCTGCAGTCAGTTCTCTTGCAACGGGTTAGTTCAAGTTAATATATTGTTAAAATATGATAGATATAATAAAACAGCTTCTTTGGATTGGAAAGGACTTAAAACACAGCTATGTAATCAGACTATAACTGTAGTCAACTGTTTTATCCCACATTTAGCTCAGACCCAGACAAAAAAACACAAAACATTTGTTATTAGGATTATTGAACTAATTAAAGGCTTTTCTAATGTTATATAAATAGTAAAATTTCAACTTTCACACAATAGTCTGTATAGATGCAAAAATCTAACTCCACTTTTAGTTTACATTTTTCTGACATTAATTTGATTTGAATTATTTCAGCTTTGTTAAGGCTCAAGGGGACAGATGGATTTTGTGCAAATGAGACCCAGTATGTAAAAACTGCTTGTCTCCCAAGTGGCCAACTCCCTGATGGGATAGAGTGCACCATTTCTGGATGGGGGGCCACTGAGGAATGTACGTAAGCCAGCTTATTACATAATGTGGTCCACTCTGTTTACTGCAACCAATTATTTGTTATTTTTTGGGCTAATGTCTGATAAATTAATTTTGCAGCAGAGTATGGTACCAATCACCTGTTGCAGGCCAATGTTCTGCTGATCAGTCAGGCAAAGTGCTCTGAGCCCACTATTTATGGTAGTGTCCTGGATAGTAGCATGTTCTGCGCTGGCCACCTACAGGGAGGTGTTGATTCCTGCCAGGTGAGTCAGCTTTATGACTTCAGACAAAAGCCTCAGTTTTTTGGTTTATTTTCAAATATGTGTTCAAATTTTTTAGCATAGCTGTGCGTTTTACCCCTGCCTATCATTTTACTGCTGAATTTTACAGTGAGGGACAAATTAAGGATTATTGTGTTCTCTTCTATTCTAATTTCTATAAATCTCTTATTTCAGGGGGATTCTGGAGGCCCACTGACTTGCAAGGAGAATAACACCAGTGTTGTTTATGGTGTTGTGAGCTGGGGAGACCAGTGTGGAAAGAAAAACAAACCAGGAGTTTATGCAAGAGTCACCAACTTCCTCGATTGGATCAAATCAAAGACTCAAGCATTTCCTTAGATAAAGGATGGTGGTTGTAAACCTGCCAGCATGTTTGGCAAAGAATTAAACTGCGGATGGTGATGACGGATTGGTTATCATTTCTTAATTGCTGTGATTCTACATTGCTAAAAGAAAGAACTAAAATCCTCTCAGCCGTTTTTTCTCTTATATTTCCTTTCTATAACAAGAAAGTAAGAAATAAAGTTACATCACTATGTTCCCTCATGGATAAACTTACAGGCTCTTGCTTCTTTTTCCTGTTCTGTCATTATATGAAAGTTAAGATAATATTCAACGATTCAGTAAATAATTGACCAGAAGTTTGTTTTGGACAGTTTTCCTTTGATTGGCTTGGTTATTTGATCTACAGGTCAAGAAGTAAAAATAGTTAACTTCTGTTTTTTCTTCTTTTTTATGCACCAAAAGCTAAAATCTCCCCCCATTTTCAGTCTATACACACAGTAATGAATAACGTATGTTGGTGCACATTTTCAGTCTACAGAAAATGTATTATTTAGGGGCATAAGCTTTAAAACATAAATGGAAATTACATTAAATTCCTTCACAGCACATGTCAACTCAAGGCACTTTACAGAGAAAATTCAATTAGATCACAGAGTTAGATTTTATGATATTTTAAACTATTAAAGCTATTAGGAAAATACAGAGCAGATTTTTTTCTCTATTTATATACTGTAGGCCTTGGAGAGTTTGTAAAATTTGGTATTAGTCTGCTCTGAAAAAAATACAACTTAGTACCAGTGAGGAAAAGTCTCATTCCTGCCCAAAAAGTAGTTTTTTTTATCTATTGCAAAGATAAAAGGTAAATGAAAATAAACAAATAAAAGTAAAATAAAATCATTTCTCTTGTTTATGATGATCAGAATTTTTGGGAGCTCTCATTTAGTTTTCCATGACTTCCTGTGTCCTTAGATCTGTCACAGCAACTCATTACTTACAGCCACTTCAGAATGAGTAACATCATTGAAAATTTTTATCGTGTTATCTTTGTAAAGCGTGACTTTGTATGTTTCTCTGAAGCAGCAAAAATTAATTTCTTATTTTCTTTCAAATGCATAAACTAAACACACAGAAAGAAGCTGCCACTTTATCACTTTTTTTTTTTTTTTTTTTAATTTGGCAACCCTAAGGATCCCTGTTAGATAAATAGATCAAAGTATAGCAATATTCAGTTGCTAATGAACTAGCTTTATAATTCCATGAGGAACAAATATGATATGGTACAGGGGCCGTTTTAAAAATTGGAAAGACAAGAGAACCTACCATTCAAGTCATGCAGATTTAAGTGAGTTTTCATAATTCAAGGAATGGGCAGTTTCCTAAACATGCACATACCTAGTCAATGAAACTGGAAAGGAAAGGTCATCGTGGGTTCTCCTTAGTCACAAAATGCTTTTTTTCACTATCAACATGTTAACAACCTGATAATCTTAGTCTTCATTCATCAAATTTGTTCAGAATAAGAAAATAATAAACATGTTTTGAACATATTGGCTACAATTAAAGTAAGCAGTTTCAACACAGTTAACTGTTGATGTAATCTGATCATGCCTGGTGAGCTTCTTGCTGCAAGGCCACTGACATCTAAGAGTGAAGCCACACTTTTCCTCTGTAGACTGGTGAACTGGGAACACAGTTACACAATGAAACAGTCAGTAGTTTATAGATGATCCATTTACTCACTGCAATGCACTTCAACAAGGTGAACAATTAGGGGGGGGGGGGGGGGGGGGGG
>JAUZNJ010019134.1:0-17272 GCA_034780135.1 Jordanella pulchra | reverse complement strand
TTATAAACTAACAACAGTATTTTAAAGTCTATTCTTTGAGCTACAGGGAGCCAGTGAAGGGATTTTAAAACTGGTGTGATGTGCTGAACAGTTGTACTGACACATCTTGTAAAATAATTTAAAATAGAGAAGTGAATATACAGTTTCTGTCTTCTGATATTAAAGTAACTCACTTCCACTCCTCTGGTGTATCTGCTTGTATAACCACAATTTCATCACAGCAGCAACTCTGCGTACGTTTCTTTTCCCTTTAGATCTTGTAACCCAACCAGTTTTTTTGTACCTGACTTTTCCATTCCATATAAGACCAGACAGTATTCAGACCTTAATGTTTTTCTTGTTGTACCCTGTTCAGCACCAGCTGTGCATTAGGAACTGACAAAAACAGACATTATGCTGGCAGCTGCAATAACAGCCAATCATAGGTATAGTCCCTAGTCTGGTGCCATGCCTCAATAAAGCATTATAAGCTAAGAATTCAGTATGATATAGCATGCCTTTTCTGTTTGGAGTCTGAGAAAAACCCGGCGCCATCAGTAAAAATCAACATCACTGCACACTGCGCTACTCGGCCTCATTTTTCTTGGCTTCCAATATTTTTTTGTGCTTTTTTAGTTGTTTTTTTGGCTTTACTCATCATGCTCATACACATCATGCTCCTACAGTCCTCTTGTCACTTGGTCCTGTTAAGGAAAACACAGAAAAAACTGATTTTTATTATTAAACAGCAGAGTAAAAGAAAAGTGTAATAAAATGTAAGAAGCCAAGTTGGTGACAAAAAAAGCCTTTAATTTCACCCAGAGTGAGCTGGTGGTTAGGAAATTTATGACTGGGCATCATTTAAGCATGTATGGACAAAACTATTTTATTTATAGTGCATATTTGCAAAAAAAATAACACATTTGATAAATACATGAAAGCAACAGTGTTATGTCTGATAGCAGTGATTATCAACAACAACAGGTGCCACAAAATAACAGCACATTCTTCGTACTAATACACAGTAATTAAAAGCAAGATTAAAATAAAATTATACTATAACACAATGATGAAGCGACCTTGTCACAATTGTGTTTCTTGTTACCGATATCAGTTTACAGTTTCTCATTAATTCTCTCTTCAATGTATTCAATGTTTTTTTTTCTCTTTCTCACTGTTTGCGTCACATGCTGTTTTTATTTTAATTATGTAAAGCACTTTGAAATGCCTTGATGCTGAAATGTGCTATACAAATAAAATTTGATCGATTGATTGATTGATTAATGGGCGTCATTGTAACGACAACACAGTCTGAAATTGGAGGCAAATGAACTTTTGCTCGGTTTTTCTGAAAACGTTTCAACACCTATCAAAGGAGTCTTTGATAATGCCTGCTTACACTAGAGTTGAAGCTCTGATGTTTCTAAGCACGTGAAAGGCCATCCTTCTAAGCTCATTTAGAGTCAGGTGCCAACCAATGACCCACTCTCCTATGTTGTTGGAGTCTGTTGTTTTGTATTGGTTTTGTGTTTGGGCATTTGAAGGTCAGATCAAAAGTGGACACAGCTACTAGATGTGGAGTACAGGCACTGGGAATTGACATAACTGGAATAAAAGAGAAAAATTGACCAAAAATAGCTTCGGTACTCATTTGTGTGCAGGAAACCTTAAATTGAGCACACATACAAATGCACTATATATATATATATATATTTTGTGTTTGGCTTATGCACACTTCATTGAGTTTACAAAGTACCAATCTTAAAGGTATCAGATTATTTAGGGTTTCTTTTTAATGCTGCTGTCATGTTTCCATCCAGCTTACTGCAGGAACTCTGTGGATGGCCAGTGGTACAGCTACGATGACAGCAGTGTGGACCTGGTGCCAGAGGACGAAGTGTGCACCAAGGGAGCTTACATCCTTTTCTACCAGAGACGGAACATCATTCCTCCGTGGTCAGCCAGTAGCTCTGTTCATGGTAGGTTTCACTGATGACCAGCAAACTAGGGTAGAAGTATTTATCTGAAATAGTGTGCTGACATTGTTGGATAATGATAATGTTGAGAGCTGTTATTAAAACGAGATACTGCCCACAGATACTGAGGGTCATTTCACATCTTGTTAAATATATATTTTCTAAAACTTGACCAGTGTTTACCAAATTAAGTGTTTTTTTTTTTTTTTTACAAAGTAAGTCTTAATTTTGTGCTTCAAATATATGCAGTTTTAGCCTAGGATAATCCAATACTGTTTTCACACAATTAGGCGTTTTGTTTTGAAATACAGCAGTTAGTTGAGATTTTAAAAAAAAACATCAAAAACAAAGAGATGTTGAACCTATTCATTTATGTATTCATTTATTCAGGTGTAATTGGTCAGGGATAGCACAAAGTGATGTTACAACGTAGGCGTTCCCCATCTTGCCCCCGGCTCTTTTGCGGACCTGTTGTCTGTTTGGGCTTTTCTATAAAAAAATAGATCAAGGTATAAAGAAAAAACTTACACATGAAAAACATGGATACAAGAACACAATCTCCTTAACATAAGCTCCAGGGCTCACGGTAATAAAAATTGTCCTGCTAATGATCACTGGTCCTGTGAAATAATGACTGGGAGAAATTGATTAACATGGGGCGGACTCTGCGGCGATGGGACGGCAGCAGCATGGCTGCATAGCCAGTCAGGTCCAGCTGTACAGGTGCAGCCCACAGTCTCCGCCTCTCCCTTCTCTGTAAGCTCTACACCAGCATTATGGGGTTGAGGTTAAAACAAACACAGTCATTCAGACACTGACTTGGTTTGATATCTGCCTTCATCTTCAGCAAATTGCTGTATTTGTGTTAGTATTGATAAACTTCCAAGCTTCTCAGGTTATCAATGGTGTAACCATCTACTTCCATGTTTAGCCAAAAATTATTAAGAGTGTTGTTACCTCAACATAGTATTACTCAAGCAGAAATAAAAAGTATTATACTGAAGAATTATTCATAAAAGTATATAAAAGTATCCAATTTTACAGTCAGTGATCTACATCTATGTTGGTAACAACACATTCTATATTCCACGTGTTCTTATGCAAAGACGACTTTGTTTGCAAAGCTGTCCCACCAAGAAGTGGTCGGATAAATTCCCACATTATCATCAGTTTCTGTGTTTATCCGTTACAGTTTAACTTGCATGTCTCTACATAATACTGTACAAATGTGAAAACACATCTTTTCCAAAAATGTATGAATTACAACTATCCGGATCCCATCCTAGATATTTATTTCTCATTAAATAATATATTTCAAATTATAAACCGGAGGTTAATCATCATTGTGTTCAAGCAAGAATGACCATGTGTGGAATTAAGATCAGGAAGAAATTAACTATGTTGATTTTCTTATATCAGAGTCTTGATTGAGGGCAGCTCATTCTACTACTATATAAGCCACTGTATTTAGTATTTAATAAAATATCAAAACTCTAACAATAGTGGTTTTTGGGGGAGGCATTAGCTACTTTACACAGAAAGGACTGCAACTCCTGTAGAGATAGTAGCTTGGTAAGGGGTAGTTTTACTATTTAAATATAATCTACATGTTATCAAATAGATTTAAATCTAGGATTTAAATCCAGACATGAGGAATAAATGAATGAGTTAGAACTTATTCAGGCTGAATATAGCTCAGAATGTTTATCTGGTAAACATTAAAAATCAATGGATTCAGTTTAACTTGTAGGAATGAAATTTAAAACAATTTTCTGTTTAAAGTAAACCTAACACAGTCTACGATGCCCTGTCCACACTGTGAAAGTCTATTTTCCTTCTGTTTATTTATTTAGCTTTTTTCTGAGATTCAAAAAGATAAAATTTTAAATGAATGATATGAATTAGTAAAAAAATGAAATGACTTCATCATGAGAACCATCCCCGCTGCCGATCTTTCCTGTTTTCCTCTCCGTTGCTCTCTGTATGCCTGCCTAATTTAACTGGATTTTACCTTAAAGACATTTGTCATGTTGTGCAACTCATTCAAATGTTAATTTATATAATCTTTACCTCACTTATTTGTGGCCTAGTTAGTCAGTTTGTAAATCTATCTTATGATTTATATTTTTATTTTTGCACAACAAAGTTTTTCTAGTTGGGAGTCTGAAACTAATCGAACAATGAACTGAAACCCTTCTACAATCAGCATAAAAAAATCGAACTTAAATGTTAGTGGGACTGATGGCTGGTCATACATACATTTTTTTATTAATTTGACCATGATTAAGTAATAGTGCATAAGGTGGTTTAAAGATAAATTACAGAACAGCAATTCTACATAACACTGATTAGATCAAGGCCCATAAAAACAGATGTCCCAATCTGAATTATTTGCTCTCTAATACTGAGCTGAATCATTTAGCCTTTGAAAAAAATAACTGAGCAGTCTGAGAGAAAACTGGTGAGGTTTTCTGATAATTTGGCAATAAAGCGATGTGTGTAAATGGTTCATGACGAGACCCTATAAATAGCCTCATCAAATTTTCAGGCACGAGCTAAAATCTGCAGCTAACAACTATGATTGGACAGCAGACAGAGTGATGCTGGTCTGTTTATGAAAACAGTCTAATAATTGAGGTGGTAGTGAAATACAGTTATATGGGCCTACCTTTGCTCTAACTGATTATGAATTATCTTCCTCTGCTGTAAAATATGCTAATGGTGAAGGTCCAGCAATGATTATGTGATATAATATCTCTGAGGCTGGTGTCTCTGTCCATCACTGAGTGAACAAGAGACATTTGACCAGTCAGTCATAATTCATACCAATAAGTCGGTCGTTTGCAGCTGTATAAATGAAACAGTTGATTGGATCATTTTGTTTACAGACTATTCTCTGCTCTGAAATTATGCCTTTTCCTCCAAATAGTTTCAGTTTTAGCAACTTTACCTTAAACAAACATACAGTATGTCTACTCGATGACACAAGGTCCCTATTTGGCTGTTTTAAGGGCTGAATAAATTGTGTTTAGTATGAAAGGGGGTGAAAAATTGCTCGAGAGCATTTAAAAGACTTTTTGTCAGTTGTGAACACTCAGGATGCTAACCCTGGGGTTCCACTTAAAGCCTAAGGGCTGCGGATTGTCTGCGACTTGGATTCTGCCAAGCACATAAACGGGGTAAAACTCTGCTAGATTTACAAAATAATTTTTTTTCATGTACAAAGAATAGCGAGCGCTATGATCACTCTACCAAAACAGTTTATTAATGGCTAAATTAACTTAAAATGTTAAAACCCTAGGGCAAAATTTGTTCATTTTTATTATTCTGGCGCCTGCAGTTTGTACCAGATCCCTGAAAAATCCTAAAAGCCACTTTTAGCCTCTTCCAGCCACCACAAACTTTACTGGAAAACCCTAAAGAGGCCGGCCGACACACCAACTACAGGGGTTTTCTAGTGACAGCACATCACCGATATGTGGGAGTGGCTCTGACAGCGAAATAATGGGCGACCAGTGAACCTAATTTCTGGAACGCTTTGCTGCAACCACTCTGATTGAATAAAGTGGCTGTGATCAACCGTGCCAGCAAGATGTGGACGCAGCACGGACAATCTGCAGGACGACTGTGTTTGGTGGAACCCCAGAGTAAGGGTGGCAAGAGTAGTCATTAGCTTTAGGGAGCACTTTGTTTGTCACTTAAGGCCAGATTGGTTTGGTAGTCTCTTTATCATTATTAATGAAATATAAATGTTTGAAATATCTTTGACTAATATGATTTAAGTTTGACAAAAGAGTAAAAATAGAAGAAATTTGTAAGTTTAATTAAATTCAATTCCTTTTATTTATATAGTACCAACTTGTGTAATTTCAAAGCACTTTGCAAACAATTTAATTTGATCATGCACTCACATTGGTTAAAAGTTTCTAAGGAAAGCTGGCTGCATTGAATCATTGACTTGCAGGACACGCTCATCTCGGATGAGCTTGTGGCAACGATATTCTCTTACATTTTGTTGTTGGCTGTACAGCATCACTCACACAGAGCGTGGATGCAGTAACAGTGGAGAAGAAAAGCTCCCATTGAATGAAACCTCCAGCAAAACCAGGATCAGTGTGAGCTGCCTTCCATCGAGGCTGATTCAGAGATTAAGGAGAGAGAAGCATAATATAAAGCAAACCAAAAAGCAATGATCAATGAATACTTTTTGTGTCATAAAATGTATCGGTAAAGTAGCTCCACAGGTGCACTGCTCTAAGTTTTAATGTCAAAGTGATGAAAGAGGGCAAATGAGGGGCAAATACTTATTTTAGAGAACAAGCGCAGTAATTAACAAGTTGATTAGGTGTCAGACAAATGTGTTTTGGGTTGCAGATGGTATTTAGTGAATCAAAGATTCCACTATATAAAATTAAACATATTTTGTGTTCACAGCCTGTCATCCAGTATAGCTATTGCAATTTCAAAGTGTTATTTTATTTAGTCTTATAATCTGTCTCTTTTCTTTAGTCTAAAGCTACTTCAAGATGTTTTATTTTAAGAGTTGCAGCATATTAGTGTAATTGTTAGTTCCATCCATAGAAAGTGGTTAAGTACCCTGGGTTTCTTGGTGACTAAAGAGATAAACGAGCGTTCCAGTTGACAGAAGGGGCTTTCAAGTCCTTATGACAGATGAAATGGTATGGTATGTCAGAGAGATGTCTTGGGCTCTTTATAGAGAAACTTCACATTTAGTTGATGTAATTCTGCCGCCGAGCAGATCAGGTTCACAGAGTCAGTCACCATGGTAACTGCCACATCGTTAACACCACTACTCTGTGGGAGATGAAACCCACACCACTCCGGTGCCTTCCCTGAGTTAAAAGCTCAGCTACTGGAGACCGACTTGGGGGTCTTCACTGAATCATCTGTCCTTGTTGTAATCACTGGTTTTAACCCATTAGCTATCTTTATTCTCTGTCAACACAACAAATCATTTCAATTTCCTTTCTGATATATTTGTCTTGATGACCCACTGAGAGAAAAAAACTTTGATAGTGAAATGAAAATGTCTTCTCATAGAGATAGTCTGCAGGTGCGTTGGAGCAGGTATTCGGTGCTTCTTGATAACTACAACTTAAAATCTTTGATAGATGCTACTTTGTTTCTGACGGGTTTTTTTTGCGGGTGCTTTCCCAATCTGGAGCAGTGGGGTCACAGACTAAGCCAAACACTGTTTTGAAATAAACTACTCTCAGCCACTTAATACATTTTTATTATTTTGGCCTCTTCCCATTTGTTATCCTCTTAGTTAAGGCTTTGCATGTCGGAGTAGCTCAACAAAACAAACACTAGATGGTTTACGTCACTCCAAACTCTTTTCCAATCCATCAATCGGTTTACCTTAGCCTCGAAACAGACATTGAACTCAAACATATGAACCAAGTTTTTGAAATTTCTATCACAGTAAATGCATAATCCAGCTATTTTAAACAAAGTTTGATCCGTGGATGTGGATGTTGTTCCTTTAAAAATTTTTGTTTAGTTTAATAAATTGCTCTTTAGTAAATTATTGGCATTCATAATTCTTGCTGTTATAAACATTATTTTCAGGATAAAAGTCATTCTTGTGATTTATAGTGGGCATTTAGAAATATAGTCATAATCTCAATGCCCTGAAGACCCAAAGCTTTGCCACGTTGTATCTGATTTTAAAGTAGGTTATTTCTTCACAAACTAATTACATAGATAAAGTATTTTGGTGTACTTTCTTGCTTAAAAACCATCTTAAAACATTTTGTGACAAGTGTAAGGTATGAACAACAACATTTGTACACTTACCTTCACTTTTTACTGCTGCAGCTGGTGGACCAAAGCACTGCAGCTCTTAACAAGCACTGGTTTTCTAGAGCGTCCAAATAAAATCCTATGAAAGTGAATTTACTTGGGGGAACACTGCCCAGGCTTTCAAAAGTCCCCTTTTGAATGGCAATGGAAAAGGTGCTTCTGTTGGGGGACATCTTTGCTCCTCTCTCTTCTATAGGGTCCAATTATTAACTTGCTTTGAAGATTGTATTTGATCTTTTGTTTTTTGTTTCTCTTACCCTATCTCTCACTCTCCTTCAGGCTCAATCAGTTCCTCAGCATCAGACCACTGGCTAATCAGGCTAACTGGAGACAGCAAGAGAGGCAGTCTCGTCTCTCCTTCTTCCACCAACATCTCGTCCTCAGTGCAAGACTCACCAGAGTCCCCGGTCTTTAAAGAAAATGGTTTTGAGGAGGAAAGGGGTAAGTGACAACCTTCATGTACTGTTTTTTAAAGATCTTTTTTTTTTAATAAGAATAGTAAAACTTCTTTTCTGTCTTCAGGTGGCTTTGAAAATCGTCCATTTGTCCGAGGGCTCCAGGGGCGCAGCGTAAGCATGAGAATTCCTACCAAACCGAAGGACAGCCTGAGCAAAAAGCTCCCTATGCGCTGGTCCCTAGGTTCAAAGGAGAGAAGAAAACCTGACCAAGTTACCCCCCAAACACAGGAACCTGACCCTGCTGAGCTAGTGCAGTACTTGGAGTCTGGCCGGCGACCCCGGTGTACCAAGGACTCAATAGTAACCGTAATGAATGAATCACGTAGCAGCAAAAAAACATCCACAGGTCGGGCACCTAGTTTTCGATCTTCAAATAGTGGGAGTATGAGTTGTGTTGGTAAGATGGAACAAGAGCCACAATATTCTCAGGTCCCAGAGGGTCAAAAAAGGCAATCAGAAAGGACAACAGAGAAGACATCTGGTGAGAAGGCCAGTCTAAGACAAAAAAATGAAAGTGTGGCTAAAGAAGAGACCTCTGGGAATATGAGCTCTAGCTCTAGTAGCAACACCCTTTCAAGGCGAAGGGATGCCAGGAGGCACAGCTCTTCCAAGTCTTCTCAAGACAAAGAGGCAAAACTTAGTTCCAGCACTGGAGTACATCCTAGTTACAGTACATCAAGCCTTCAGGATGGAACTCTGAAAAGACAAAAGGGAGACAAATCTAAAAGGGATCACCACAGCACTGAGGCAGAAAAGGCAAAGACAATAAAAGAAGAAGTGCCCAAGAGTCACGACAATTTCTTCTCTTTTTTAAAAGGTAACTTCCTAAAGAAGGATAAGGACTCTAGGAAACCCAAGGATACAGAGTCAGGAAAAGGAAGTGGTGAGGAAGAAGGAAGAAGGATCTCATCTAGAACATCATTACCAAATGGAGCGGCTGGAGGAAGAATTGGAGTTGAAGGGAGCAAATTAAACGGTTCAGGCCGCCGGGTTGATGAAATGGCAAATGGGAAGTTAGGACGGTCCTCGGCTGACATTAGACGTTCACAGAGCTCCTCTAACATACCCACCAAAGCAGAGCAGAGCATCCGCAGGACAGCGTCCTTACATCGTAATGGGATGTCCACAACCCCGGCATCATCACGGAGCGGGACCACAGACAAACAGTCTTTCAGCACCCTGCAGAGGACCCGCTACAGCACAACCTCACTGGGGCGCAAGAAGACGGTCCCCGAGTCAAGCTTCTGATGGAGTCATATCGTTTTTAACTTATGTGAAGAGAACAACTTGTCACAATTTAGATCAAAGCAATAGAGATTCATTTACCTTAAAGTTAGTGTTACCAGAAGATAAAGGACTTAAGTGGATTGCACAATACAGAAGGGCAAAACAGTTAATGAAGGGAGATTAAAAACTGCAACTTGAAAATATGTGGCCTGTCCATTTAGACACATCAGAGGAAATACATTCTTTATTTTATATACATATATATAGAAATATAAAAGTGTGTGTTTGTGTGTATTGACTTTTAGGATTTAAAAGAAGTGCCTAAGCAACACAAGTGCAGTTTTAAAGAATTATTTTTGTATATCAAATTGAGCTAGCAGGTACAGACTTCATTTCCTCCTAATGCAGTATGAGTGTTGGAAGACATCACTGCATTATTAACTCTGATGGTTTAAAATCAGAACACGGTGATCATTGTGTTCGTTTGCAAGAATGTATTTTTCGACTTAATTAGCACAGGTGCTTTGGGGCTTTGTTTCCTGATTATTGTTAAATATTGTATGATTGAAGTGTGTTTAAGGTTAATTTAAATGCAAGGTTAACTTTAGGAGTTTTTTTTTTCTTTATCATGCATCAATTCCTCTCCATATGATTAACAATGCAGTGATTATTCAGTACTTTGAACTTTAGCAAATGCCTACTGTGAAAAAAAAGATGGAAGTGATGGAGCATTTTTATACAGCTTTTTTTTTTTTTTTTTAGGACTTCTACTGCTGCTGTTATTCTGTAGCCACTTTATGTTTCTTGTCCCCTATTGATAGTGTTTTGCTGGAATTGTATGAACTGTCAATGCATACATTTATCCATGGGAGTCTGGTAGGGAAACATCTGGCAGAGGGAGAGTTTTTTTTGTTTTCACTTAAAATGCAGATTTGAGTTGACTTGTTTTTTTTTGTTTGGTTTTTATTTTGTGTTTTTGCTGCTGTTCTGGTAGAAAATATGCCTCTTTGAGCCTTAAACCAGCGAATGTCCCCTAAAATGACTGTTGGGAAGATTATCCTGTATATTTAAAGCAGAGCATGATAAAGTGGTTTCCTTGATGGACCCTTTGAAGCCTCAAACTGCATCTTAATAACAACTCTGAGAAAAAAACTGAGGAAAACTGACAACAATGGAAGATATTTTAGTTTATTTAATATCATCATTATGTTATGTTAGCATCATCTTACACGTTCATTTTCTGTATGCTTCAAGTATTACAAACTAGGTGGCTATCACAAATTTAGCAACAATAACAATAAAGAGAAACACTCAACCAGTTATACACAATTTATTTAATGTCCAGAAGGTTTGTACGCCTAGTTGCTGCATTCTATCCAAACACAAACCCCAAAAAATAGAAATTTTCTTAAATATTCTTACTGCTGCCCTCAGGAAACTGGTTTAATGTTCAGCACTGATGACCTATATACTTTTTCATTTTGGCATGGACACTTTAATTAGAGGGAGAAAAAAAGGCCTTTTAGACCTCTTCTGAATACCATCATCAATATTTTGCATTATTGTAATTTCACGGGTGCTGCTCCCAACTCAGAAAACTTTGTGATGCAGAAAAACATTTTTCTTGTACTTTCTTTGGAATGTTTAAAACATTTTAGTCAACTGAAATAATTTCATTGGTTTTCTTTATTCAATATACCAAATGGATTTTCCTCCATCTCTAAAAAAAAAAACAAAACACCTGCATTTACAGAATGATTTCAATCAAAAACTCTGTAATACATATCAAAACGAGACGGTGTCAAGGACTTTAATAACACCAGAATATTATCAGCCTATCTAAAGCAGTGCTAGGCTAATGATGCTACAGGAGAAGTTGCAGTTTTTTTATTCTTTAACTCGGTTCCTTTGATTTTTGTCTTCAAATTACACTCAAAATTAAAACAATAGAGTTAAGACAAAAATGTATTTATTGCCGCTGTGTGATTTATTTTTGTAGAGGCCCATAGTGACCATGCTAACAGTTGGTCTGGTATTACCAAATCTAGTCTATTTAAAAAAAAAAAAAAAGAGTATATCATTTTTTTGTTGTTTTTTTTTTATGTTCCTGGGATCACCAGCAGATACTAATTAACTGGACATAAATACATCGAAAATAATGATTAGGGGATTTCTAAAGACCTAAGAGACCCCAGACATGGCGATGAAAAGAAAATCATAAATATAACAGTTTTTTTCCTACAGTGTGTGATTTAACAGATTTAACTCAAGAAAAATCCAGATGTCAGACAGGAAATCTAGCAAAACCTCTTGAGATCAAAAATGGATTTAGAAAAATTTTAACAGCAGAACAAACATTATACTAATAAATGGCCTTGGTTAAAGGAGTGGAGGAAGCACAGGCAGCGGCTCTACTTGTTCAACTGGGGAGTTGCATTTTTTTTTCTCCTAAAGACACTTTGATTGTCAACACATCACATTCAACAGAAGGCATCCACATCTGCACTTAGAGAACATCTCAAACACTAGGATATCGAAAAAAGACCATCCAACATGTTTTCCAGACAAGAACGCTCTTAACACACGGCAGAAATATAATAAGGATTATCTTAGGGGCATTATGATCATAGGGATACCTTACAAGTGTCCAAAGGGACATATTGGAGCAAATGTAAGGGTCATTATCTCACCATGTGAACCAGCCTTAAGAGGTTTACTATGGCTAAGAAGTCTCCTAAAACAATTGTGGCTTTATCAAAGGTATTTCTTTGTTTTCTTAACTATTCTGTTGGAGTTAAATGAATTCATTGTGTTTTTGTGAATCCAGAACAATGGAGGCTCAGCAGCTCAATCTTACACTGAAAATTATCCTTTGAATAATTAAAGATTTCCTTCTACAACCCTATTTCTACTTGATTACATTAACCAGCCTTGTTTTCATTGGCTGGTAAATTACTATGTAGAGAAGAATGTGTTTATTGGGAGTAAAGGTTTTTAGGTCAAACATTAAAACAAGGAGAAACAAAGAACTATATGTATAATGAATATAGTGAAATGTGGCTCCACTACATCAGTGCTAATTCCCATCTCTGCCTCATGTTCTGCCGAAGCACTAATGTCTGTAGATCTAACACTTTTTCTACACGGATGCTCATCTGATGGTGTTAAGGAGTTTATGTTTAAAACAGGGAATATTTTAACAATCTTTTTACTTGAAAGGCTAAGACATTAGCCTCAGTAACGCACACACAAAACTCCTAATTAATTATTTATGTTCATGATCTAGAAATGTTGGGATGTGTACGTAAGCCCAGGGAACAACATTCAAGTTTCTTCCATTACAATTTTCTTTTGTTTTTGCAAAAGTTATTATCACATTAAGGTAATCTAATTTAAAACAAGTAGCTTTCAAATTAATATTTCATTTTAAAAAAGTGTCAATTTTTTCAAAACAACCTGTCCTAATGGGAAAAGGAATAGCTGCACTAAAAGGAATAGCTGCACTACTTGTACCTTATCAACTTTGACCAACCTAGTTTTTTTCTCTTTCACTTCCACACCAACCTGAGATTATGCCTGTAGAATGCAGAAATGAATGAATCAACATTCTGACCACCCAAAGTAGGATTATTGATCTTCAAAAGAAGCTCCTAATGCCCCTATTTGAATAAATTCAACAACAGAGGAGAAGGAGTTATAAAGCCATTGCTAAGGCATTAAGACAGCAAGGAACAACAGAGATATTACCCACAAATGTAGAATCCATGGAGCAGTGGTGAATCCTTCCAGGAGTAGCTAAGTTACCAAAATAAAAGAGCACACCCATAATTCATCCTGGTTCAACATCTAAAGTGCTGCAGGTATCACCTTTATCAGTTAAGTTCAAAGTTCCTGATTCAACAATAAGAATGATTTGGTAAAAATGAGAGTTTCATAGGTTATCTTACTGCTGACGTTTGCCAAAAAACATCTTGGACAATTTGAAAAATATTCTTTGGGCTGACAGAATAAAACATTTATTTTAGATATTATGCCCAGCTAAATCTGGCATAAAATTAACACAAAACAATAATCATACCGACAATCTAAAGAGCTCTGGTGGCTTTACGATGTGGAGTCATTGTTAATGTTGGAACCATGAACTCTGCTCTTTAGCAGAAAATAATGCAGAATATTAGGAATGAAGGGGTGGGAGTTCTTAGCTTTATTGGGCACCTGTTATTTCCCTGGGCCCATTTGGTTTGAATAGGTTTTCCGTTTTTAAATTCAAGAAAAAATTTTTATATTACTCCAATTGAATATTTGGTGGATGATATAAAACATTGAACTGTGACCAAAAACGAACAAAATAAATCTTTTCATACCTTTAAAATTTTAGAATGAGCACTAAGTGTATAAAACATTCACTTTGTGAATCTTTTATTTAATATTTACACACTTTAAGTTGTTTTATTACATTTTATTACACTGTATTCTGTGGCATAACGCACATTTTAATGACTGTTTTATTTTGGTGTTGACAGGTTTGGAAAATGTCATAGAATCTGATTTCTTCTGCCTTCCTAACTTTGCTTTATAACTGTAAATAAGAACTTTGGTGCAATAGCAATATCTGTATCTGGATAAATCAGTATGTTATAATTTCCAAACTGCAATGATTGTTAAAATATGTTGACAGATGAAATAATTTTTTAATCCTCAAATGGTGATATTTTAGATTTGTGACCTGGTGGTGTTCTCTTCTCATCAGAAAGACTGTTAGAATCTAATATCATGTCATTTTATTGTAATATTTGTGTGGTCATTAATCAAAGATTTGGTGAATTAGGCAGCGGTACTTTATGCATATTTTTTAAAGGTTATTCTTAAAACAAATTATTTTTGTAATTTTTTTTTACATCTTTGATAAATAAGTGAAAAGATTTAGAAAACACTACTGCAACAACATAAAAACACAATTATCCCACTGAATTTCTGAGTCTTTTCTTTCTCAAATGTTAAGGGGCATTGACCATGGCTTTTATTTTGGATGCAATTGTTGCGAGTGATTAAAAGGATCCTTACAGAGTGACATTTTCGGTGAAAGACTGAAAAGGTCAAAAATCCTCTCCTCACTTTGTTAAAACAACCTGAGACGTGCATTTATCAGCAGAGCAGGCCTCTGTCTGCCCTAATCAGAGCGTGCAGTCAGAAAACCAATTTATATCATCTTGTCCAGATTAGAGTTCATTCAAACCTCTTTCATTACATCCACTGGTTTCTCAGTATCATATTTCCTTGAACTTATTTAAATTGTTATGATTTCCCTTTATGTATATTCCACTTATTATTCTAAATAAGAACTTTGTTTCTAAGCATGATTCTCTTTTCATGTTTATAAAGTAGCCGTTTTAATTCACCATTCATTGCATTGTCCAGTTAGGCATTCAATTCAACAAAAGTCTCGTTGTCTATTATAGAGTGGAACCTAATCATTTCTGCTAAACAATGAAGCAATGTCAACTAAGATTTTTGCCTGGGAGGGATCAATACTCCTGTAAGCAAGCAGAGCCTTTTACAGACATCTTTGCAAATCGATGACAGCAACTTTTCTCAAAGAATAAGGATCTAATGTCTCAGGTGTTAAAGTTGTATTTTCTTATTTTTGCTAACACAGATGTTACTATTTTTCATAGAAATGCTTTGGCAAAACCGCCTGTTGATATCAAATGTTTGTGATATAGCTGTTTGAAATAATGCTTCCTACTTGATTTTGATTGGATCGTATGCTTTGCTTCAGACCGAAATTAATATGATTTTAACTGAAGACTTAAATAGTCAGAATATCTTCAAAGACCACATTGTTGATTGATAGGAATACATATTGTATCTTTGAACATTAAAAACTATACATGTATTTTTTGGAAGGCTGGAATCAAAATCAGTCTGTGTTTGTATTAAGAATTGAAAGGAAATTATAGTTTTATACGAATGGATTTTCTGTGGAAATGATCATATTAAGAGCACACTACCTCCATTCTCACTCTAACTCCTTGCAGCTTTCTCCTAGACCCATCTACTATGTCCCTTGGTCTCCATGATGTTGTTCTCTAACAAACCTCTACAGCTTTCACATAACGTCTGGATTTATTAAACTTTGAGTGATGCCAGTTACTTATTAGGCTACTTCCTACAGCAATTGACTTCACTGGATTTAAGGGGCTGAATACCAATGCATGCCAAATGTTTTTAGAGTTTTTTTATTTGTATAAACAAAAAATGTTTTTTCCACTTCTATGGAGCCTGGGTATAATTGTTTGCTTTTCTGTATTGTGACATTAGAAAAATATGGTATAAGTACTTGTAGTATAAAAAGTTTCAGCGAAATATTTTTAAGAAAGTATCATAGTGTTGCATCATAAACTCTTAGAATTACACTTTTTTTCCTCAGGAGAAGACAGTCTTAGTATACCTCCTGACAAAGTTGTAAATAATTCATGTGGAATTAAATTGCAGCCTTCCTTCTATAAGAACTACAAACCCGATGTAAAAAAAAGACCCCGAGATGGTTTCACTCATCTCTCCAAGATTCTGCTTTGGACATCTGCATCATGCGGCCAAGTAATTCCCACCTTGTATTTATGCACATACTTTTAATACTTTTTTCCCTTGCACTTTTTGTTACCTTTGTTTGCAGTAAGAACCACAAATTCTTCGCCAAAAAAAGTAGAGTTTTGGACAGAAAGAGAACACATTTACTTTTATTAGTTTGTTTTGTATTAGTTCATCACATTTAGCCAAAGGTTCATCAAAAACTAAGTGGGTATCTTTGCATGTTATGATTACTGCAAAATTATTTTACAAATATTGTATATCACTCTACCTTTAGTTTTTGCATTTTATAAGATTTTCTTGTACATTTGAGAACATGCAGCAGAACATGTTTTTCTTTTCTCCTATTATACGATCTATACCTACAGCAGTGATTCAATTCTGCTTACAACAAAGCTGCTCATATAGAGTTTCATCATTGTTCAGCATTGTGCTATGCCTCCATACAGGTCCAAATAGTATTAATGTTAATGCTGAGCTGTCGTTAGTTTACGGTGTTTGCCTTCTTCATTAAAGCAGTTTGATTTGACAAAATGAAAAAGAAAGGGAGGTAAAAACTGAACTAGAAACGCCTGCCGTTGAAACAGTTGATATGGGAGAATAGACGAGTTTTGAAAAGCCAAATTTGGTCCTTGAATCACAGTGCAAACAAACAGGCGGACTTGGTAGCGGATTACTGAGGACATCAGTGCATCTTTCCATCTGCTGACACACCAGCATAGAATCTGAGAAGCATTTTGTTCTGCAATCAATAGCAAAAGAGGGAAGGTTGACAGAAAAGCAAGCTTTTATGAAGATGGGTAGGTGTTGATGATTCAGGTTATGCTTCTGGCACCTCCATACATATTTTTTCTCACTTATATATTATCAATTATTCAATATCAACATGGTCCCTCCAACTCAGATCTTAATAAACAACAGCATATGTTCTTATGCAGATGACACAGCTGTACATTACAATGCCACCAGGTGGTGGATATGATGGACGTTATTCATTCAACCACTGGGCAAATGTGTAAAAGAAAGCAACACATGGATGTTATTGGACAAAAGGAAAAGTGGACACAGCTTCTTTTAACACAGCTAGAAACCACCTATTAAGGGCCGTGTGGCTGTTGTTTTTCTTTCCACCCAAGCAGTAGCCCACCAGACTCCATTCATCTCATCAAGTCATCAGGTTAAGACTAGACTCACTTGATGAAATGAATGGAGTCT
>JAUZNJ010019123.1:0-17273 GCA_034780135.1 Jordanella pulchra | reverse complement strand
TTTTACAGCATGAAATGTCTGAATGAGTGCTCATCCAAGACTGGTGATTCCATACTTTTTGCCAGGGGTTGTAAAAGTCACTCTGGCTCTGAAGCAGAGAGCACCATGACCCCAACAGGAAACAAAGAAGGAAAAAAAAAAAATCCACAAAACCACCGACACCAGCTTTCAAGAAACGTCAAACTTTCCCAGAGGTTCACTTTTTCGTACCTTTCTGTTACATTCCATTCAATTCAAGGCAAAACCCCCAAAAAAAATTGTGAAACCTTCACATTCTAACTATATTCCAAGCTGAGCTACTAATTTTGTTGGTCTGACTAGTTACCCCATCTCACTGAAGGTTCATAATGCCTCCCTAATGCAGGTATAAATTATACTATTGTTTTTTGGGCCTATTTTTCAGTCTTTCAATTTTTGGGATCAGGCCGAGTTTTCACCTTTTTCACCTTCCTGTAGGTCACAGGGGGTATCAGGGGGTAATTAGCCTCTGACAAATCATCTTATGAACAGGAATTGTACGGCCGGTCGGATGAAAATCAAACATGCTTATAATTCCGCAGCCCTTATGAGGTGATTGTGAGTGTACCCTCTGGCTGAAGCAGAGCTACAAGCGTCTACTAGTCCATTTACTTCAACATTGCGCATGTGCAAAAAAAAAAAAAAAAAAAAAAAAAATAGACTTGTAGACTTGTAGACACTTTTGATTTTAATTCCAAATGGACAAGTGCGACCAGTGCCGTTTCTCTACGGGCCTGAGTCCAACCTGTGTTTTTTGGTCATACAGTGTGAGCAGCCAGATGGAATCACAGCATCGGTCCCTAGAGTGTAAGAACAGATATTCTGAGGTGTGAACTTTTAAACCCTGCAATTTTGTCACACAAGTTGAGCTGTAGCTGAGTATAATGATTGAAAGTATCATACATTGAATTCACTCCTAAATAAAGCTACTTCTAATAAACTATGTAGGACTTTCTGGTTTGTATCGGATCTTTCAAGAAATAAGACAGGTCAAGTCATTATTAAAGGCCTTCAGTGAAGGCTCACAGATTTTCAATGGATAAATTTAAGCTACATCAATGGTAATAATTTCAAACGTTGGTGTATTAAATATTTTGTGGAAAATATCCAGCCTAGTGCTGGAAAGACAGAACGTCTTATTCCAAATGTGGTTAAAAACTACACAACAATCCAGAACTGGTAGACTCAAATTCCATTTTTAATTGCTACATACTTATTAAATCAGCTCCCAATTATGTCACAGAGAAACAGAATCACAGGTTTCCTATCAAAACAGCACACCGAAAAATGTGTGCACAGTTTTATCTTCAGCAAGGTTTGGTTATTGTTAGAAAGATGTCTTTTCAGGTCTCAGTAGGCAGCTGCAGCTCATCCAAAATGCTGCTGCCAAAGGTCTGACTAACCTGGGGAATGCATCATATCCCAGTAGTCATTAAATCATACTCTCTGTTTGGAAATGGACATATTTTGTTGTTGGTCTATAAAACACTAAAACCATCTTTGCTGTATCTATCTTAGAGGTTCTCGGCACCTATGAAACATCTAAAAATTAACTCATCACAAAGCTTATCTCTAAATGTTTCTGGTGAGGAAGTATTTAGTTTCTTCTCTTCAGCACAGGAACAAAATCTGTTACAGCCTGAGATGTACAGAAACATTTTTGCTCCTTACAATCAGGATGGAAATTATGTCAGCTTTAAAACCAAGGCCAGATATTTTTTTAATCATTTTTTAAATGACCTTTCTTTGTTTAAAATGTGTATTTTACATGGGTTTTTCTTTTCCATTTACTGCTTAAATATGACTTTCTCTTAATGCATTTCTTACCTTTTATAAAATGTTTCTCTTAAGTTATTTACAGCTGATTCTTTAAAGGATGTTGAATTACCTTGTGTATAAATGGTGCTATACAGAGAAAACTCACAGTAAAATCAAAGGCTGAATAGCTGTTTGTAGATGTAAGGTGAATGTGAATGGTTTAAAACCACCAATTACTTATTGTATTACACGAGCTGCTAGTAAATGCCCATGCAGCAGATTCTCTGAATTATATCAGCCACTAGATAAAACTACTGCTGGACCTGAACTGAAGCACATACAGCACTTTTCATAAATTGAAAACTCCACCCACTCAGTGTGTGGCCTGCTCACCTGCTTGGAAATGATGCAAACCCTGTTAACTGCTCACAGCTTGGTTGTGTCCAATTCAGGTGCAACTAGTTTTCAGTGGATTTACTGATGAAATTAGGAAAATCTGTTGCAACTGCTCTTTGATTTTTTTTTTTTTGCAACTGCTCTTTGATTTAATTTGTAAAACCTAAAAAAATGCCCAAAATTTTAGAAATGGAATGATGACTCAAAATACTATTTTATAACTGAAAACAATATACATTATCCACATTAGTAACACAAATGCAATAAAATGTGAGGCATTTAGAGAACCATTAATCAGAGGTGCAGTCCTTGCAGTTAGAGCTTGAGACATTAATTTATTTCTTTGCTTTTACTTTTGCAAAAGCATCCTTACTGAAACCCCCTTAAAAGTCATCTCAATTTTCTAGGTTAATGAAACGGCATATTATTCTGCCTGAGTAATCACATTTAAAAGTTTCCAATGGTTATGCGTGATAAAAAAGCAAGGAACAAACAAAGCCCATAAACTTTTTCCGAGGTGTAAAACTGCTCTTGAGGCCCTTCCACCAGCTGCTTTATCAGTAGACAAGGGAAACGCTTTCGGGACATGGAAAATTAACTTTATTCATCTTTCAAAAAGCAACTTCTTTCAAAAAAGCCGCAAGCAAAATTCAGCAAAACAAAGTACTGAGCGTGTAATTCAGCTTAAAAACAAATTTACTGCCGACTTTCTTTATGATTCAGGGGTAACCTTCTCATTTCCCTAACAGCAACAACATCCACACGCATGGATTCAGTTTAAGGCATCTCACTGCGACAGATGCAGGATGATCAATAGTAAATTGGGAATGAGTGAGTTTAAGTTTGGGGCAAATCTGCAGGGCAAACACAAGGAGGGGAGCTGACGAAGTACACAGCTGTTTCTCTCAAGTGTGATGGGCTGATCTTTATTTTCCTTTAGGGGCTTGGTCTCATTCTGTTTATGAAGACTGTCTATGCTAATGGTGCGACTGGAAACATCGCCATCTCAATGTGTACGGTGGGAGATATGTGCAGGTTAATGAAGCAGGGGTCCTCATGTTCTCCAGCTCCCTCTGCCGAGATCATTTAATGATTCCTGAGCAGCCTATTTTACAGCAGCACTTGGAGAACATAACTGAGGTTAATAAAGTAGAGGTGAGTAGTTTATCACCCCCGCTGAGCATTGTTTTGCCCTCTCTTGTACTGTAACACACAGAAATATTTCTCATTAATGATGTCACCCATGGGGCCTATAAGATAAGTAAGTACTAATGCACAGAGCACAGTTTGTACTGATTCCTAAAGGCATGCTTGTAAAATTAGTGTGGGTGCCATAGTGGCGATTTATTTAAAGCTAATAGCCAGCATCCTACTGCTAGAAGGAAAAAAAAAAAAAAACACATGTGCAATGTGAATTACATAAAAACTGTCACATATTGGAAAGTCAGAGGTGTTGAAAGTGCTAAAATTTTAAAACAATACAGTGTTGGAGCTTTCAGGCCAGTCGTGTTCTATGTAGGAGGAAGAGTGTGACACTAAGTGGGGAATATATGTGTTGTCACACAGAGAAAAGTGTAAGAGCAAAATAATTTTATATGTGTTTGTGGTTCAGGAGGTATTTGTGTTCTGTCCTGAATAGATATGTTTATTTAGTAGGAAACAGGTTATTTAAACAAGACATATTCCTTAATAATTTGATGCTTCTCAAATTTGGTTTTATCAAAAAAAAGTATTTGATTCAGTGATGAAAATTTTATAAAACTGATTTGTTTTTCTTGTTTAGTCATATTTTAAAACATGGCTTATACAGAGAGCTTTGTCTTTAAACCACTAGGAGTTCTGGGTTCTCGTTTTTGCACATTTCTCTTTCTCCGTTTCTGTGTTGATATGCCCTTACGTTTTTGAGCCATCGTTCTTTAAGAAAAGTCTATTAACAACATATTTAAAATTTTGTGGAAGAGGCTATAAGACTTTAGTTTAAAACATCCTGGTATTTCAAATTCATAATTAAATGTATTCAAAAAAGATTTTGAGTGACACCAATAAAGAAAGAAACCATTGGCATCATTTTGCGAAACAAATAAGGTAGTATATACATAAAAAAATATTTTGTTTTACATTTCACATCAATTTTAGCTTTAAATTATGCAAGTGTGATAAAAGTGAAATTTTAAGACTTTTAATATATCTACACCAGTGTTGCCAGTAAATATGGCATGTACTACGTATATGAATATAAGCTGCAGCTTCCAGGTTGCCTTTAAAAATTTAAGTCTTCATTTAGAATGCAGCTGAGTTCAGATTAGATCTGTTTGGTTAAAAAAAGAACTGGCAACAAGTTTGGAAAATGTGTCAAAACTTTGTAATTAAACATGATCAGGATTCCAGTGGTTCAAACCACTGTGAAGGAGGAGCAACAGCAGTAATCAAGTAGTAAATCAGAAAAAAACGGCAAGTTATTATTTGCTCATTTCATAGCTTTGAATAGTTACAATGCCAAAATGCTGTGACTAGGGACCAGTGACAAAGCATTACAAAACGAAAATACAAAACAAAGCCATGGTTTTCAATTAACTTTTACATGAGCCCAAACATTTGTTGCATTTTCAACCTCTTAATGGAATAATTTGCTTGGTGTATATTTAAAAGTTAAAGCAAAATAGAGTTGGGATAAAGAATGCAGTTGATGCTGCAAAAAGAAGTGTGTGAATGCTGTGTGAGGGAATTGCATCTGTTTGCCTATGAGACATGGGTAAACACAGCGGTGGCTTCCAGAAACGGCTAATATAATAATCTTTTAGGACAACAACTGTGACTCTGCAAATATGCACGTTAGTTGTTTTGTACAAGATGCTGGTACATTCATTATGATGTTTACAGAATCAGAGGAGCATGCAAGCTGTGAGGCAAACAGGTAACTTTTTACTGATTAAGTTGATTTGTTCTGAACATAAAACCTACACTAAAAAAAACTGATTCTTCTTAACAATTCTAACTGGACATTCAGATTTCATTACACAGGCATATTAATGGGTTTTATATTAAAACCTAATCCTGGCCTTTAGGAAATGCATAGGGTTCTCAAAGCAGGTAACATCTCATCTACCCAATACAGAGAGAAAAGCTTTTATTTCCTGACTGACACCTACATCTAATTACATAGGCGCCAAATCCTTGTCCTTTCTTGATGTGAGGTGTGGGCATGAATCGCTGAGGCAGCATCACATCCAGTTTATTTTTTAATAAAATTCACAGTGAAGATTAGAGCCTTGCTCGGAAACTGGAGGAAAGAGAAGGCATGTTTGCAGAATTTGATTTTGTAGTGAATTAACTACTGCAAATAGTTTATGTAACTTAGAAATAATCAGTCAGTAAAACACTGGTCAACAGTTGTATTTAGAGTTTATTTCTGCAGTGTGTTTATTCACGTCGCTTTTGACCATTGTTCAGCATCACTAAAATTTGGCCACCGTCTGTCCGTCCATCCATCCATCTGTCTGTTTACTCATCCTTCAACCCATTTGTTCACAATCCATCTATCCATCCATGAACCCTAATTCCTGAAACACTGAGGTGCATATTTATTTTTATTTATTAATTTTCTACATTAGATGCCAATCATCGCTTTGCACCACATTTCTGCAGTAACTCTGATTCTGAACGCTGTGGGTCAGATTGGAGTGGATCTACATGGACATGCACATTAAAGCTACTCTGTGTTTTTTAGAAAATGTAGGAAATGCTTTAAAAAAAAAAACTGAGGCTCCTGCTGAAACTAAACTGACAACTCCTCTGGTGTCTTTTTACTTGTAAGTAGTCAGCTGGGATGGAAAAGGCACCTGATGGTACATGGCACTGCCTATTATATCCATTAAGAACAAAATATTCTGTGGAAACTATCTTTATCTTTTGTTGTTTGGGATATATTGTGACCAAGTCAGGTTGTGATGGTAAGAAAAAAAAAACACCTGACTGGATATAATGGAGCATAAACCTCTACTTCAGATGTCATGTTGCCGCTCGACCTGCTGTTAACACCATGCAAGTACATGCGCATACCTGGGTACAGCTATTCAGATTGGTTAAATTGTTCAACTGGGTTTTGTAGCTTCTCCCAATGGTTACAGAGACCATAAAAAAACTACCCAACAACTCAGTCATCAGAGACAACTCATTCTCATTCGGCAATGCACAGTTTCGGATTGTTGCAATGTTTCCTGACAATCAACAAAACATTGTTTGATGCAACTTCAGTGTAATATTCTGTAGAGGTTATAAATCTAAGCACTGGGTGCCTGCACTAAAAGAAATGCTAAAAAGAGCAAAAGAAGATGATATAAGGCGCTTGAAACCTCAAGTCTGTCAATTTGATCTAAACACTTTGATCTTTTTTATCATACTTGATCAAGACTGAAAAAGTGGAAAAACTTGGAACCCTAACTTAAAAACATATGACTTAACGCACTAGAGTCTGCATAAATGTAGCTTTAATCAGACAGGTAATATATTACAATAATTGAGCTTAAGAGAAATGTGTATATTATGCCCATTCTAAAGGATCAAGAGTTTGTCTTGCAATTTCCATAGTTAGGATTTCCAGCTGATAAGAAAACATTTTGTTTTTCTGCTGTTTTTTTTATTTATTTATTTATTTTTCATTTCTCAAATATTCTCCAAGTCTGTAAGACTCATGACTTTACAGTTGACCAGCAGACAATGACTAGTACCCTCTAACAATAAGGTAAGACACAGAACATCATTGCTAAAGAAGCCATGCGTTAACAGTGTGCTCTATCAAAGCAAGCATGTTAATGGAAAGTTAAGCCGAAGGTAAAAGTTTAGTACAAAAAATGAGCCGAGCATCAGCATCAGGGTTGTCAGCAGAATTAAAGAGGATTATAAAACAAAGCCTATTCAAGAGTTTGGGAGAACTTCACATGACACCTTTTGAGGCTGGAGTCACTGATATGGAGATTATTTTCCTAAGGACAGCTTTTAATGCTTTTCATTGTTACTATCATCAAAATAATTTTTGATAAAGCATTTTATCGTCAAAAAAGTAGGCGGAAATAAACTCCTAAAAATATTTTAAATAGCTCGATATCAAGTTCACATTTTTGATTGGATAACTGAATAACAAACATTATTGAATCATACTCTTGAGATGCACTCATATATCATATTATACTGCAAACCATTATTTCCCCCTGCTGAAATGATCTTTTTTATTTCTTGTTTATGGTTGATTCAATTTTGGAAGTAGAAATGAAAAAACATAAATAATTGCTACCTTTTTTTCAGCACAAGAACACCTGAATACATTTTACTAAACTGTTGAATACATTTTTTTTTATTACTTAGCAAACTACCTTACAACAAAATTATGGACAAAATGAAGCAGAAAAAATTTTTGGTAAGATAAGGATCTATTTACCAGCCTACACATAAGATTAGCTCCAGATTAATGCAAAATAAACTTATTTCTCCAGTGGCAGAGGTTTTCTAAATGATAGGGGTGATATATACTAAAAGATTACAAGAGAGAGTTTCATTCAGTATGACAACGTTTTGAATTTCATTCTAATTTCTACATTCAAGATTACAATCCTTAAATTATCATCTTGTAATTTTTCAGGGAAGATGTCGACGTAAAGCCCACTCATAAGGATGTCTTTGTATGCGATGTAAAATCGTGTTTAAAGAAGGTGAGTTATAGGAAGATTTTGATCCCTAACTCCAGAGTGATGGATCCCAGATGACAACTAATCTCCACCTGGACAGAATTCAAGATGCAGCAGGACTCATCATTTTATTAAACACAAAAAATCATGCAAAATATAGTGGTTAAAATCCTAATAAGTGCTACCTCCTTTTATCTCCACAAGCAGCAAAACAAATGAGTTGTTTTTCTCCATAGACACCAGATGTATGATAAAACTTTTACAACTTGCATCAGAAGACCAAATGTGAGTGATTGGAGAGATTTTAATTTATTTTGTCTGGATAACAACCGTATCTATTCATCTTTCAAACAGCATTGAGATTATGTCTGTGGTGAATTGGAGCCATATGAATAAAGGGAACTAAAATCAACTGAACTAAAATATACACATGCTTGTTAGATTTCATAAATAAAACCAATTTCTCCATGGTGAGGAGTTGATTTTTATAAATTTATTTAAACGTAGCCACAGTGAATTTAGCAAGAGGCACTGAGTTTAAATGTTTTCTTTGAAATAAATAATATAGATACCCTTGTATGATTTAAAGTTAAAATAAAAAAATGTCAAGCAAAGGGATTTTGACTGGAAGATGACTACAAAAAAAACAAAATATAATGAACTAAAATAACTGCTGGTAAGATTTTTGCAAGCAAAAAAAAAAAAAAAAAAAAAAAAAAAAAAAAAAAAAAAACCCTCTGCACAAAAACCTACCTACATGTCAGGTTTAGATACCAGGAGTAGTACCTTCCTCAGAGATTTCTACCCTTGTAATTTGATGTGACCCAGATTTCCGCACTGGAAGTAAATGGAGTACAAGAATGAGCTCAGGAAAAAAAAAAAAAAACTGAGGTGAAAACCTACCAAAATTTAAAAGATAATTTCAAAATTTTGTGTTTAGCTCTTTTAACTTGCTCCTCAAAGAACTATCAAGACTACTTTAATAATTATAGAAAGGTTTTAAAGAGAAAAAATAAGAAAAAAAGGGGAGCTTAAGACTTTTTCACATTACTTGTGATATATTATTTGATCCTGCAAAATTAACATGCAGAATAGTTCACCACTCCAAATGTATTAGTTAACTCCTGCATTCTTGGTGCATTTGTGTTTTAAACCTGAAGCACCTGCTGAATGGGTATCCTTTCTTTCACTGCTCTAAGCACCACTAGCCTCTGCTGCGACTTTTGTCTAAAAAGATTTTGGTGCATTTTTTCTGGGCCAACCTCCCTCATCAAAGTGATTAAGCAATTAAACTGATTGTGCTGATGCTCAAACTAACAAGAGAAGGCCCCTCGAGGAATGAGTGCAAACGCTTTCTTGGAGATAACAGCATAATTTGGGCCTAATCAAAATAAAGCCTAAATATGCACCCCTGTTTCAACATTTGGGAAAAGACAAGGTAAGAACAAACAAGTGAGGGAAAAAGCATTCTGGCTTTTTTTTATTCTGCTGTTCATTCATAAGAAAAAAAAACAAAACCAGAGTCATCTGAGACATCACATTCCTCAGAGATGATTGAAGCTATAGATTCTGTACACACTCAGCAGGGATGGCAGATGTAAATAACCAAAGTAAGGGAAGTGAGTCAACATGCAGTTCATTTCTCAAAGCAGCTGTACACATCAATAATGAAACAAGAGTCTGGCAAGTCACCCTGATCAAAGAAACCAACTAAAAATCTGTGAAATCCCTCACAGTTATTATCCTCTGTCACCTGGGACAGCAGAGTTAATAGCAAACTGTGGGACTGTTCATGGACCCCCTGCTGGCCCGGGGGCGCAGAAAAACAAGTCACTTACACGAGCTGTAAATATTCAAAATCAGCTCTAATATATATATAAAAAAGGCAGTTGGTTGTATCTTATGACTTTCCCGTCAAAAATAGACCAACAAGTAAAGGCATGCTTAATGTTGTTTGTTAAGGTAAGATCAAAATGGTGTCCTCCACCATAAATTTACTGGGTCAGTTGACTGTTAATATTATGCCACCATGCATGGACAATATAAATGGGGCCTTGTTCCACCATGAAAGAGGACGGCCTTAGCTAGAATGGGGCCCCCAAATTACATTAGGGCCGCATAATACCTAGTGCCAGCTCTGTCAAAATCCCACCCATCAACTCAATACAAATGCAATGTGTTTTACGCACATGTAGAATTGATTACAGCAGGACTTCAATCAATATGGAGCTGCGTGGGTGTGGAGGAGGCGGAATGAGGGAGAAAAAAAAGGAACTCACCCCCAGATGAGATCTGGAGGTACAGACGGGGATCTGCAGCTCGGATGGCAGCTGTGTAGCGATCCTCTATACCAGGCACCTGTGCCTTTTTCTCAGGCATGAGCCGAACCCTGAGCCGGCCCCCGTCCGCTCCGAGCCACCAGTCCAGGATCTCCCTGAGGTCCACCTCCAGCAGAAGAACAGGGTCCTCTTCATAAACCGCCAGCCCTCCGCATCCATTCTTGACCAGATCCTCTCCTATTTCCACCACCACTTGGTTGGATTTCCTGTTCGCCTTGGTTAAACCCATATTCAGAACTTTGGACAGCGGCCGCTTGTAGAAGAAGTGGAGCTGTCCATCAGCGGACCCGTTTCCCGTTTCTCCTGCAGATTTCGGCTCAACAAAAGTAGCAATGGTTTTCTGCAGAGGAATGCAGTGCATTTTTAAGTTTGCGCGCACTGTGTAGCAGCCGTTGAAACTCTGGCAGTCGCCGTTTAGGGGTCTCTTAATGAACTCCGCCAGGTAATATCGCAGCAGCGAAGGAACGGCGAAATCCACGGCTAGGGTTCTTCTTTTGTTTCTGGACATTATGGTTTGGTTCGAATCTCTCTTGGTACCGGTTTCACCACTGTTGCCGCCGCCGAAGCCGGCGGGAGGAACATCTATGCCAGCTGTGGTCCTCGGCGGGGCGCAGCGAAGCTCAATGAAAAATACTGCAGAAAAAACAAGTAAAAACAACACTCTGGTGTACATGGTTTCAATGATGGGTAGTTCTGTTCGGGAAAATCTCCTTTTGTCGAAATGACCCCCTTCTCCCGTCACATAAGCAGCGCAGGGATAGAAAATAAATACATAAAATAATCACAAAGTGTGTATGGATGGATGCTGCGTGTCCTGCGCCTCCTCTCCGGTGCGCACCCGAGGAATAACAGGGTTTTACATCCGCTCTCCCTCTACTGTTGCTGTCCTCCGTTTTTCAAACGTGAAAAAAAGTCCCATTTCCCTGCACTCGGTTCTTTCTCCACAATGCCTTTAAACGCCGGTGCCAGCAGCCAGACGCACTCCGGGACGCTGATTTATATGCTGCTCAGGTCCGCTTCGGTTCCTTTCAAAGACTCCCTGTCTCTTGGCACAGTTGTGACGGCGGTACAAGTGGTCTCTCTGTCAGCACAGAGGGGTAGGAGGGACAACGCAGCTACCGCGTATTCGGAAGGGTATCAAAAAAAAAAAAAAAAAAAAAGATAAAAAAATCAGGGCTCTTTTTAAAGTTAAACAAATAAGCTCTGAACGCTCCTTCTGCTTCAAACCTCTTATCGTCGCCTCTCCTGTGCGCGCACATGCGGTAAAGTCATTCACATCAACGTCCATACAACGTCAGCCGAGAGGGGGGGTCTCACCAGTCACCGCAAACGCATCTCATGCGCCCTTAGAGCAACACTGACAGAGATTGTATTTTTATTGGAATTAGAAATGCCTCAAGGTATTCCATAACAACTTCGCTTCGTCTCTTATGACTTTTTCTCTTTTTATTTTGGGAAATAATTATCAAGCCTTTTACGTGTCCGGAAATTGCATTGGCTTTGTCGGTTTCTCTCCAAGCTGTGTGCTTGTGAAATAGTTTCAGGGCGCCAATTTGGATCCCAATCAGCTATGTTATCTTTCGGCTGGAGGCCAATATGTAAGATGATCAAACTGATGCCACGCCGCTTTACAGGTTCGTGCCTCCCTAATTAGAAATCAAGGGGGGGTGGGGGGGGGTTGGGGGGGGGTTAGGAAATGCTCCTCTGCTGCTTCCCTTTCCCTGAACACGTTTCACAAGTTACTTAAGTTGATCAGAGAAGACACCCACTAGATGGCGTTATCACATACTCCTGCTTTTATACAGCCTCGTTGATAAAGGTTACCCTTATTTTGTAATTGCTCTGGATTTTAAAGACAGGCTCTTGAGTGTCTAATCTGCACAAAAGAATTTGAATTGGGAGTCACGGGATTATACAAGTACATCTCAATTAATTGGAAAATGATTAAAAGTTTTCTTATTTTGTAAATAATACAGCTTGAAAACGGATAATTAATGATTAGATCTTCGAACAAGTTATTTATGAAAACATTTATCGTACAAATGAACTTTTCAAATAAGGATTTCAAGGAAAATGAAGCAAACCAGTCATGCTCTATATAAGGTTGTGCATTCCCTGGATGTCTTAACACTGGTGGTGACACATTTGTGGGAAACAATTGCCATAAAGTCTTTATGATAACACACAATTAGTCTTTTTTAATCTTTGAGGATTCATTTTGGCCCACTCCTCTTTACAGTTTTATTATAGTAATCACATTTTTAAGTAGGTTGAGCTTAAACCAGTAGGTAGATCTGATCCCCCTTTCTTCAAAAATAAAAAAAGAGGTGATGGTATCCTTTGGTACTTCAGGACGCTTGGGTTTGAACTTGAGTTGTTTCTGCCAGTTCCTGAAGCCAACAGGTTAAAATATTGGTCAGTGTGTTGCTATGTCCACCTTCTTTTGGGTTCAGTAACTGGCCAAATTATAGCCAACACCCATGTAAGATAACGAGGACACAGCAATCCATGCCTTTGTGACTGCAGGACTGGATTAGTCTTACCTACTTTATTTTTGTGACAACAGGTCTTTAGTCACATATCTGCAAATCGTACTAAATGCTCCTGCACATCTTAAGACACATACAACGCACAATTTACTGCATTTCAATAATTTTGAGATCACTCCATTGACTAAGCACCCACTTTGGATCTATTCAAATGCTTTTTTTTGTTGTTTTTTTTAAGTCTCAACAGCCTTGACACAATATTCATCTATAGAATTATCTGGCATTAAACCCCAACTTAAATGAAAACAGCATGAAAGCCGCAATGGTCCACAAGGGAAGGTAGGTCGCTAGGTTGGTTAAATTTATTGTAATGCTGATTTTTTTTCTCTTTCTGTGGCCACCAAGATATTTGCTGGTTAATGCAGATCTAAATGATAATCTAAGGTTTGTGCCTAAAGGTTCCTGCTCTGATTCTTTTTTATTTATGTTTTTTCCTAAATGATGCTAAAATATGTGCTGTGGGCGATTCAGCAAGGCAGGGACCAAATGAAACCCATGAACTTAATTTAATTTATTTATTTAATTCAGCACAACCCAAAGAGCAGCCATTGGACCTGTCTGGTCTGCAGCCACTGAGCTCCGCCAGCAGGCACTGTCCCACTTCTCTTAAACCCAGCCCAATTGCCAGCCCAGCTTTAAAATCCTGTCTAGTTTTCTTTCGTCCTGTTCACTTAACCAGGTAAGAAAAGTCAGAGTCTGTGCGGTGGAGCTGTAAATGCAAATGGTTCAAAGTAATCTCTTTAAAGTTTAAACCTGGATTACTTTACAATGAAAATGTGTCTGCAGAACTTTGCAGATTCATCTGTTGTCGGATGGCAGCTCCATGTGGTAAGGGTCTGTGTAGACCCTTACCACATGGAGCTGACTGGACTTTCGCACATTAAGATCTCTGCAAAGGAAATAGGTTTTATAAATATTTCAAGACCAACTTCTTTCTTGTTATGAAGTTGCATAAACAAAAGTTATACAGGTAAAGTAATATTCTACCTCCTACCTTTTTAAAACATCTGGGATCTAACCTGCTATATTTTGCCTTTATGTGACATTAACAAGACAAAGAAGCATAAACAGTTTCTGTTCTAGACAGATACAAAATGAAAGGATGTAAAACAATGTTTATAAATGACTGTTATAGATGTAAGGCTCTATTGTATGAAATCGGATAAATCAGGGACTGGGATGGGTAAATAATGCTCTTGGCATATTGGATATGTGCTTGCTTCAAATACTAAAAAACTGTCAGAGGTACATCTTAAAGTCAAGCAGAAAATGATAAAATAATGGTCAGTGTTTCTCATATGCATATTTAGGTCTACAGATTGCATAAAAGAAAATTATACATACTGCAAATAATCACAAAGTGATGTTTAATCATCAATCCAAAAATGCTAGAGTACCCCAAAATTGTATTTTAGCAAATGTAGTACTACATCATATTTTTATTCAAGTAAAAGTAAAAAAGTAGCCTTTAAAGTGGTTACTAAAATAGGAGTAAAAAGGTATTTGGTAAAAAAAAAAAAAAAAGGCTACTCAGGTACTGTGTAACTGATCTACTGACTACCTATGATTATAACAACTGATTTTATACTTTTTGTTACAAAATCAAGTTACCATTGCCGTGAATTACAATATACTGTTCACTGTACCATCACTCAACCTCCAACTGATACAGCTGACTTAGCAGATGGATAACATCTAATCACTAAGCCTTTAGTACAAGAAAGAAGAAAGTGTATTTCTCAGTGATGCATATATGCTTGAAACAAGCTTGTTTTCGCTGAGTGAGTTTACTTACAATGCATGGAGTAGCCAGAAACTTTAGTCAAGTAAGAGTAGTAATGCATTATCATATTTTTACTCAAGTAAAAATAAAAAGTACAGGACAATATTGTAAAACTACTCCTAAAAGTATTTTTTTTTTTTAAATTACTAAAGAAAATGTAACCGAGTTCTACCTAAACCAGGGACGTGCAAGTCTCCAGCAGCCATTCAGAGAGTAAGAAGATGTCTGAGGAATAGAGGAGAAGAGTGCTGGTACCAATTTCAACAAGGGCAATCTGCAGAATTGCGGTAAGTACTGAGAAATACAAGTGATGAGTCATACAATGAAATTATGTAAAAGAGTGATGGAAGCCAGACTGAGGTCAGAAGTAAGCCATGAGCAGCAAACTATTTTCATTTTGGTTTCATAACATGAAACAGTACTACAGATGTAGAAATTGCTTTGAGAATATTGGTGGAGAAGTACAGAGAGGGTCAGAGGCAATGATATATGACACTGCACATGGCAGGGTGGAGACTGAGGAGTTGTGGTACTGCATTGAATAGTCTGAAGTAAACCTAACAAGCCAGATTAATAACGTATAGCACATAGGTTTAGTTCTACTCATTATTAGTAATCTGGGACTGCTCCCACTGAATCTGGAAACAATGAGCACAACCTTTTAAGTTCATTGGGTGAAGCAACAACTGTCCCCAGCCTATCAAAAGTTCGGTTCTGGCCAATCACGGTAACGAATCAAGTAGCAGCAGAAACCATGAGAAACACGTTTATCCTCTTTTTAAAGATTAGCCTTTAACACAGTAGACCAGCCTGTCTTTTTGTCTCGTTGGTATCATTGACACTGTACTAATTTTTTTTACTCCTTATCTGATAAATGCTTTTGAACCTTCCCATTCACGATTAACAATCTAGCCTCCTTTAGTGGAGATTCCACTGAGTTCGATCCTTGGTCCCCTTACCTATTTTTATAGAAATACATTAATCTCTTAAACACGGTTGCAGCAGTAAATTTCTATCTTGGACTGTAGAATGAATGTTAAAAAGTGGATAAATAAAAACATTTGATTGTATTTAAATAAAATTTTAGATCTTTATATACATGCCTGATCACCCATGACTAGGTTTAAGCATTAGGGTGATCTGGCATTTTTGGAGACAGCAACCTGACTTCTAAAACAACTTCCATTAACCCTTTACTTATCTAATATTTATTATATCTAAAGAGACATTCTGTAATTTTTTACTGAAAAATATCTTTAAAATAGCCTTTTTATTTGACCCTTTACGACTAAAACAATGAACAGACTGAGACTTTTGTTAAGCACCTGTACAAGCATGTAACCCATTTTCCTTAATTCATTTTGGGTAGGAAGTTTCCGTGCTGTTTGGTGGGTGTGACAGCAATCGTGCCCATGTTAAATGTGTCCGGCCAGGTGGTAGTATTATTAGGAAACTCTATAAAATGATATAATGCCTCTTTATATCTAAGCCTAAGAGTTTTTTCAGGCAAGTATTTTAAACCAATTCATATGGTAGCATTTTAGCAATTATTTTTATTTACCCTTGACAGGTTATGTAAGGTAACAAAATAAAAAAGTGTTGCTAGCAATGACAAAGGCATTTGAAAAATGTATATCTTTACAGCAAAATGTGATTACACTGACAAACTAAGATACAAAAATTATTCATTTAACTGGGTTACAAAGTGGTTCAGTTTGTGTTCACCATTCGTCCCTTACTTTATTTTCTGTAACTGGTCATGATGCTTAAATTTTAACATTGTTTTGCAACCTTACTTCACCAACTATCCCGACGGTTGTTTGTATTAGCATTATGTTGCAGTTTCCATCTTTTTTTGAACTTCTTTTTTGTGTCAAAGTATATCCATCGTATTTTTTTCTTTTTTTACTCACCATTGTTTGTCACTTGTAGATCTGCAGCAGGCCAGGAGTATGGGAGGGGCCAGCCCACTATTTCCTGCTTAAATGGCTGGATGATGTCATTCATTACCTTTCTGGGTTCTACCAATCAGAGGGTTTTCTTTGGAATATTGCTTTGTTTGTTTTTCTTTAAAGTAACCTTTTGAGTTGTCTTGTATTACATGGTGTATTTTACAAACGATTTCCTTGAGATGAGTTTGTAAATTAGATTAATAATTATATTCTTGTTTCTCTGTTTAGATTTTGTTTTTGTTTTTTTTTACCTCTTTAATTGTGTCTTGGTCCACTCACATGCAGGTGTGTTGCCAATTGGCTACAAAACAGTGAGTTCTTGGAAGCTAATGAAGATTGTCAGAGAAAAAAAAAAAGTAAGAAACTAGAAAAGAGCACAGACCTCAGCCAAGCAGCTCGTGTGTTTGTTTGTCTGATTGTTTTCAAAATAACCCAGCTATCAGAATCATCACCAACATTTAATCATTTGTCAATTTGTATAATATGTCCCTACTGTGAAAAATTTGAGCAAAATCCACCAGACACTTTTCAAGTTATTTTGAAAACGGACAAACAAAATTAAGCCGACGAAAACATAACCTCCTTGGCGGAGGTAATAAAAGTTATCATACGAATCTGGAACCAGTGGCTGATGCTTTTTTTTTTTTTGTTCACCTTGCTTATCCTTGATATCATTGCCCTTACAGACTGAATCAGAGTTCTTAAGAAAATTATAAAGAAAGATCATGTTTCTCCTATCTTAGCTTCTCTTCATTGGCTCCCTGTTAAATCTAGAATAGAATTTAAAATCCTCCTTC
>JAUZNJ010019122.1:29451-40765 GCA_034780135.1 Jordanella pulchra | reverse complement strand
CCCCCCCCCCCCCCCCCGCCCACCCCCCCCCCATGGAGCTCCGTTGAACAGTGAATCGTTGAAAAGAATAAAGAACATATAATCGATAGCTGCAGAGACCCTTAGCTACTATAGCCGATATGTTTACCTTCTATAACAAAATTACCATCTGCTTTCTTTTGCTGTAATATAAAACCCTACAAAGGTTCACACCAGTTTGTGGCTGCATTGTGGTAAAATGTGAATCAAGCTTAAAACATTATGAAACAAGTCTTTTTTTTTTAAGTTTAGTTTTTTCAAACCAAAGTTTAAGAGCTGACTTGATGGCTTAATGATAAAGAAAATAGCATCCTGGTGTGTGCACACCTATACTCACCTGACTGGGCCTGAGGAAGTTAAGGCTAATGTTGGGGTAACGTGTGGTCGGATCCACGCTGTATTGACTGAACTTCTTACTGACATTTTCTGGCGTTGTCTGAGGCAGAAGTCGGTATATACTCTCCCTAAAGCACAGAACAACAGATTGATAACTCTTTCCTTGTTGTCTCATCTCAGCCCATTAACAAACCATACAAGGAAAAGCAAAGATAGATGTTACACAACTGAGGAGTCGCATTCCATTCAGGACGTATGAGAGCTTCTTATCCCATTAGTAAAAGGAGAGGTGGGACTGAAGCTTTAAATCATGTACGGGTACAATTCCTAGTAAAGCACTTAGTGATAAAAGGGTGTATCTGTAGAGGCAGATTAGGAATGTGTGTCTGGGAGTGGGTCAGTGTATAAATGTAAATGCAAGAACAATGTGAGTCTTGGCACGTGTGTATCAGTGTTTCCACATCTGCACCTCTCAGCCAGAACCTCCAAAGGAGTTTTTCCCTGGGCCCAGCTCTTCACCATCCAGCCAGAGTCCATGGCTGCCAGAAAACCTCGTGCAATGCCGGTGCCCATGGGCCAGAACGGCTGGAGAGAAAAGCACATTCATTAACCAAATATGGTCAAACCAGAGGAAAGGATATTAAAAGAACCGCAATTTGGAATCTAAATCTGTTCTTAAGAAACATTTCTCACCTCTAAAAGGCTGTCGCCCACCAGCCCCACCAGCAGCTTATGGCCATGACGCTGGCGGACCATTGCTGCGTTCTCCGAGGCGTACATGCAGGTGAAGTCAAACATGGCTACGTCAGGTTGGCCATAATGGTTGATGGCAAAGTCCAGAGTGGGCAGCTGGTGGTTGGTGGAGAAATCTGCTGCCTCACGTGCATAAGACAGCAAGGCAGCCTGGTCTACATTAGCTCTGGACAGGAGGAGCTCAGTGTCTGCATAGTCCTGCAGGAACAATGACAGAACAGAACCTGGCAGGTTAGAAAAAGAAAGCAGCGTTTGAAGATTGTTGAAGATTCAGGCACCATTACTTCACATGAACAGAAAGCTACTGTGAGTTAAAACCAAACAATATATTTTTTTTTTCAGTCCAAACAATTTTTGTCATTCTATGTTTCCGACAGGCTGTGTTCCTTTCTTTTCTTTCTTTTGTTAAAATTCAGTTTTTCTTGCTTTATTTTTCTATGGCTTCTTTTTTCCTCCATGTTCTTCTGATCGATCGTTTCTTTTTCTTTTATGTCAATTGTTTTGTTCTGATCATATTCTGTAAACACTAAATAAAAACACCTGATGCTGTCAAGACATAATATACTATGATGGTTAGGTGGTTTTTAAAACTTGCACTGCCTCCGTTTCTTTGGTGGCGATCTGAACACAGTCTAGACGACTGTGAAGAGACATCAGCTGGGATGAAATCACAAAAGGGCAATTTGCACTAATTAAAGTCTGTCAGCATCATCTTATAATTCTATAGTTAACTTACAGAAAAAATGTAAAACAAAAAAATCAAAGGGAGCAGTGGATGAAATCAATCTAATGTGATCAAAAAAGGTTGACTTTACAAAATAAGGGCGTCGGCATTGCTTTGCGCACAAACTAACATCAAAAGTGAGAATATTACTACCTTTCATTAGCATCAAAACAGCCTTCACGAACTTCTGATTGGAGGTGGAGCTTCTGTGAAAGGCTTCTTAAATAAGAGATGGCTAAATAGTGAGGTTGTAAAAGGGCAGCAGGAGTTTCAAAAAGCACTGCAACTCTAATGGTGCGTTCACACCAAACGCGTTTTGGGGGGTTTAAAACGCTTTAACGCCGAAGCTTGAACGCTGGGCCAAATTGATGCTTCAACGCTCTGGATGCTCGATGCTCTGGTCGTCCATCTGCTCAGTTCTGTTGTCACAAGCCACAGTGCAGCTTGGATGTATTTACTTTGATGAGTTGGGAAAAATAATTTTAACATGATTTGAAGCATGATCCTACTGAAAGTAAAATAGTTTTAGTATTAACTAATACTAAGACTATTTAGTACCACATTTTTTGGTTAATTGAGGTGTTTATAAATTATATTTTTTATATTTTCCACATAGTTCATAAAAAAAAATGGTTTTAGTGGAGTAATAGTGAGCAGAGCTCGCTATCTTTTCCTAGTACATAAAAATCAATGCTCCCACCTTTTTTTTTTTAATCTGTGGAGTTCAACCCCTTTATATGTATCTGTTGTTCATATGCAGACAGCTCTGCAGAAGCAATCACAGCTTGCATGTAGTGTCTGTTTTCTAAAAAACTCCTGGATTAGCTTCTCTCATTGTTTGATGCTCAGCTTCAAGCTGCAAAAGTTCAGATTTCTGAACTCCAATGGTGAAATGCTCTGATGCTTAGACGCCAAGATGCTTTGATGCAGGTGCGCCGAGACGCTTGGATATGCTGCAGCCAATACTCAGACACGCAGTAGGACCTCTCGACGCTGCCCAACAGACTTTGCTTGTAAATTAGATGCTTTGGCAATTACAACGCGTTCATTGTGAGACCTGTACACTGACTCGGTTTCAAGAGGGGAAGCTCCCTTCCTGGGTTATTTTCCTGCTACTGTAGCCGCTTGGCTTGCTAATTATTATCCAACTGTAGAAACGCAGACACGAGTCAATAATTAAATATTTTCACCACAGCTTTGGTGGCATAACCTAAACTAGACGGCTGCTTTTTCAGCTGTCTGAAAGCACGGAAACACTCATCAACTCTATAGTTTCCAGGTCTTTTAACATGTAGCATCATATCTGCACGCTTTCAAAATGACATGGTTTCACAGAGGGTGGAAGATTCTTCCATCCGTCTGAAGGGTTCTCCTCTGGTCCTGGTGGTTAAAGGAGAGGGTGGGGCAGTGGAAGAGATGGCACCCAGAACGCCTAAAGCTATGGGCCTGGTTGGTGAGCGCTACAATTTAGATGCAACAAGGCAATTTTATAGTGAGCCATCTCAGTCATGCTACTCAGAGAATCGGCGGTAAGTAAGTAACCTAAAAATGTTTTGAAATATTCTGGAAATAACGATAAAATGCAAAATAATTGTAATTCTAATGTATCAAAACGTACACAGGTGGAAAAAAAATTGTTTTTACTCCTTGTAAATAATAAATAAAGTCATGAAACAGGCCTGAACAAAACTGATAGTACCCCCAGAAAAGACGGACCGTGACCAAAGGGACGTGTTAAATCAAGGTGTGTTCACTTATTATCACCACAGGTGTCTACAATCTTGCAATGAGTCAGTGGGCTTATATACTGTATAGGGCTAGAGGGAGTCACTGTGCCGTTTGGTGACATGGGCTGTGTCTGATGGTTACGCCATTTTATAAGAGTGTCCGAACATCTAGTGGATGAAAAAGTAGTGGACTCAAAAATTTCCCACAATGCACCTTGAATCGTCATCATCATCCATGGTCACTAGGCAAGCATATATATCCCAGAATGCTTTGTGAGAGCTCTCCTTGCAAAGCATCATGAGATTTGTTTTTGCAGCGAGAAAAAAAAAAAGATGGCACAGGCACCGTGCGGGGACCAACGGGGAGCAAAAGTAGTGATCATCTGCCCGAACCGTCAGTTAATTATGTTTACTATAAAGGGCAGACATTTGGACACCACACTCAACATGAACTAGAGGAAGCCAATGAAAGGGTAATCTCAGGAGATTACAAAGAAAATCATAGACAATCACGTTAAAGTTGAAGGCCATAAGACCCTCTCCACGCCGCTTGATGCTCTGTGGCAACAGTCAGTCATAGGATTCAGAAATTTAAGATCCAAAATGGCAGCAGGAGGAAAACTGATGAAAAACCTAATGGTATAGTAACCAAATCAAATGATAACAAAAGAACCTGGCAAAACCTAAGGTGAACTTCAAGCTCAAGGAACTTTAGAATCAGATAACGCCATCTGTCCTTGTTTGAGCCAAAGTGGACTTAATTGGAAACGACCAAGGAGGAAACCTTTGTTGAAAAAAAACATTAAAAAAAGATAGATTTGCCTAACTCGACGTTAAAAAGCCATAAAGCTTCTGGGAGAATGCTCTATGGACAGATTAGACAAAAATGTAACTTTTTACCAAGGCACATCTTGGTAAAAATGAGGCATATCAAGAACAAAACATTGTCCCTACTGTCAAACATGGAGGAGGCTCTGTTATGCTCTGGGCTGCTTTGCGTCATCTGGAACAGAGTGTCTTGAACCTCCGCAGAGTACAATGAAATCTCAAGACTATCAAGGGAATCTAGAGAGAGATGTGCTGCCTAGTGTCAGAAAGCTCTGCAGGAATGGTTGAGTCTTGCAACAGCATAAAGACCCAAAACAACTGGAGTAGTTTGATTATCGTGGACCAAATTACCTGCTGAGAGGAGCTAAAGTCCCTTTGAAGTTCATTGGACTTCAATCATTGCCTCAAAAATTTGTTCAATAAAATACTAAGTTAAGGGTACCTTCGTTTTTGTCCAGGCCCGTTTCATACATTTATTTTTTAAAATAATTTTGTTGAAATATGGTTGAAAAGCAATGTTTGCCTTTAGAATTTCATAGAATTTTTATTCATTCTCACCTCTGTAAGTTTCAAGTTATTCCTGCGACCATTGTTGGGTTTTCTTTTATTAATGAGGGCTACCAACAAATTTGTCCACTTGTGTATAAATGTGTGAGCTTTATGGCAAGAGGGTAGGAACCGTTGAGTGACACCCAGCAAGCTGAGGGAAAGATGATGCACAACACTTGAGTTACCTTGAAATGACCAAACTATTTGTATGTTATTGGCTCATTACAGCATTATTAGATTTGTTTAGCGTATTAAATAATGGGAGTGTTGCTTTATTGTGAAAAAGACTGATATGAATTTGATAAAAGCATAACGTATTCTGAAGATGCTCATAATGTTGATGAAAACTGATTTATTCAAGTAAATGTTTTTTTTTCCCAGTCTGCTTTAGATGTTATTCTTTTTTTTTCACATTAATTATTTTTTTTCCCACCAGACTGAATAAATACATTTCAGTTCCTGCCTTAAAATAAGCATAGAGAGACAAAGGAAGCTTGGTTGGTCACAGAGTGGATCCAGCAGTAATAAATGTGTGGACGTCAATCCCTTTCAAGCAGTAAAGCCCGGTTTAATAATAATAATAATAATAACAATAATAATAATAATAACCTGACAGGTAACAGTTTAGTGAAACCCTTTTACCTCTATGACCATAACCCCCTCTGGCAAGGGTTTAAGGGACTCCTATTAACCACACATGCACAGGATGCTGGTTCCAGTACTTGCAGGAGTTATGTAAGCATAAGAGCAGAAATGAGGCCGAGGACTTCAAGGAGTGCTGCCATACCACACATGTTATGCACCAGGGCATGGTTATGTCTGCACATGAAGACGGGCATTTAAAAGGTCTTTCCTGTTTCCTGTGGAAAGTGCCCAGAGACAGGAAGCTACCGTGTATAGTGAGAACATCAGCACTCAGAGAGTGCTTGAGCTGGCAGGCTGCTCCACTGTTGGCTCTGTCTGACCATTAAACCAAGGCTTGGCAAAATCAAAAAGAGTAAGGAGGAAAAAATAATGAAAGAGAACTGCTAAAAAAAATTAAAAAAAACCTACAAAGTGACATCATTTTGATTGTGATTGTAAGCCGCTTTCATGTCAGCTAAAGAGGAGAGGAATGAGACCCAACAGTTATGACTCTAACACACAGCGACACACAGAGCAACACACTGAGCTCCGGGCTTTGATCACTCACATGCCGAATGACTCCTTTCTCCAACAGGCTCTGTTTTTTGGCAGTCATCACAAAGTAATGTGTGTCATCCTTGTAGTACACGATATTTTCCAGGTCAATACCTAAAAAGATAACGAACAACAACAACAACAAAAAAGACGGATTGTCAGAAACAGAACACAATTCTCCAGCTCACGGTCAGAGCTGCCAGTCCTGTCATCATTTCAGGACGGAAGCAGCAATTATGGGATTCGGAGCATCGAGAACATTGTCAAGTCAGCAAGAACCCGGCAGCAAACTCTAATAAAACCCAAGTAAAGTAGTTAATGGTTTAAAATGACCAGAAAAATGTGTTTAATTGTGCAAGGAGATCTTTTGGTTCAAGGCAAAACCAACCAGTCATTACCTTCATTAGAATATTGCATGTTGAATTACTTTTTTAACAGATCCAATAAATAAAAAATAGTCATTACAAAAAAATAACCACCAAATGTTACATTTATTGGACCAATGGTACTTTTAACAGTGAAGGTTTGGCACATATGATAAAAGGTTTCGACAGCACCAGCATAAATCAAGCCATATTCATGTGATACAGTGGCCTAGTCAAAGTCCAGAGCAAAGTCAAATAGAAAGCGCAGAAAGTGTTAAAAAAACTTAATTGCACTTCATTATAATAAAGTAGTTTGCGTTGGCTATGTCGTCATCCTGTCATTTAGTTCTGCAGAAGCCTGGTCAAAGGCCATTCATTTGATCCAGGTGTTTGGGATGGGATACAGATAAAGGTTGCAGGATTAAAGCTTTTGACTATTGGATTTGGGCACCACTGTGTTACAACCCTAAAGACTGAGGCTGTAGCATGAAAACAAGTGGAAACTTTTTCCAAATATTTCTAACAAAACATCTGTTCTATCAACATTTATTTTGCACATCATCTGTAAAAAGCGACTCAATTCCAGGGTAAAATCTCAAACTGGAATCACTTCCATTGTAGCAGTGGTCACAAGAATTAAACCAGGCTCACACTAAACACAGTAGGGACCCCATTTCGTTAAAATCAATGTGCACACACCTATCAGCCTCGCTGCGGTGCAGTTACTGAGGCCGTGCAGATTTAGGAGTTCTTTAAGCTTGAGAGAAGTTTGGCTGGACACTGAAGCGGTGAATTTCAGAATAAAATAAACCCACCAACCAACGCTAACAAGAAGAAAGAATAGAAACAAAGGACTATTGGGAGATGAAAATGGATAATTATGTGCACTGATAAGTTTTACTCAACAACTCCTAGAAAGAGCATGATTCCAAGTGAACGTTTTTCCCTTGAAGCACAGTTTCTGCATCCTGCACTGCAGCCGGAAATTAAGCTGAAAAAGGAATGGAGCTGAACTCACCTGTTGCCTCCCTGAGATCTTGAAAGAACTTCTGATTAAAGATGAAGGCCACACCACTGATCTCCTCCACCTTTGCTTCTGCCGTCGTGTTCCTGTTGATGAAATTGGCGGTGATGGCGATGGCGAGCTTTCCCCTGAACTCCTTCCTTTGAAATCCTGTCAAAACAGCAAAGCTAATCAGTTCAGCAACCAGGGTTAATGGACATGAATAGTTAGAGAACAGATTAACCTTTCAAAATGAAAATATATTGCTGAATTAGAGAAACTGACTCAACATCTGCCTGGAGAACAAATAATCCATGCGGTACCATTTAATTATAACCAGATGTTCTGTATCTGGACAATGTAAACAGTTTTTTCACATCGTACTCAAGTAATTGGATATCTCAAAGGCAGGATATGGATTCCTTTTATGGGGTCAGAGCTCAGTTATAGAGAAAGGCATCATGGTTCTCTGCCTCTTGTTCACGACAGAAAACACTTTCTGGGGCTTAAAGTAGCAGCTAAACACAAACAAACGTGCGTCCAGATGTGCACAGACGCTCATTCACACATGAAGAGCAGAGTGAGGTCAGCCCTCCCATCTGCAGCTGTAAATAAGTGACATAACGATTGTGACTGACTCAAGCGTCTAACTGGAAACAACAAGCTGAACTGTTTAGGCCTTGCAATGTTTAGTTAAAGGAAGAAAGAAAGAAAAAAAAAACTCATTACAAATGCTTTTCCTCCACCCTTTGCATGCAAACTTGCCTGGTAGTGTGTTTCTCCTTCCATCTGCTCCAATGATGACATCAAACTCCAGCTCGCTAACAGGGTGTGTCTTGGGGTGGACCTCAGCCCTCCAGCCTATCCCTGAGAACACACGGCATATGTAACCAGACAGAAATGCATCCTCAGCGCCAGGTTTGCAGCAGCTGAGAGATATTTGTTTGATGAAAGCGATATTCTCTTCTCGGTCGTTCTCCTGCAGCAGTTTAAATCACTTACTCTCAGTCTCCTGGTCTTCAGGGGGTTCGATAAGACCCTTGAACTCTACGTTGACATGGATCTCTATTCCCAGCAGCAGGGCCATTTTAAGCAGCATTAGCTGAAGCTGACGAATACCTTAAACAAATAGAAAGTAAAAGAAAACACACACGCACACACGTGAGATTCAAACAGAATAACTTAAATCCAGTACACACCAACTGTCTTCATGCATGTCTCTGTGAGAAACTAAAGCAGCAACATCATGGGCAGCAGGATTATGGTTTAAACTCACTGATATGATCAATAGCACCAGCACAGAACTTCCCATAGAACTTCTTAGCTCCAAGGCCCCTGAGGTCGTGGATGGTGAAGGGCCAAAGGTGCAGCACGTTGTTTCTGGAGAACGCATCCCTCTTCTCCAGGAGAACCACTCTGGCCCCCAGAAAAGCCAGCTCGATGGCTGTGCGTAAACCGCATGGCCCCGCACCGATGATCAGACACTGAACACAAACAGGGTCAGATTCAGTCAGAGGTCCGTTGTCCTTAAGTCAGATTGATCAAGTTTGGTTTTAGCCAATCATAGTCATAAATGAAACAGCAGAAGAGGCCATGAAAAACCATAACAACAGACTTTTGCTGTTCCTCTAGTAAACATGAAATCAGGAATTCTGCCCAACAGCTGTGATCGTGATTATGTCCAGCCATGTTGCCATGTTTAGATTAGTTTAGCTGCGGACTGCAGCTCTTGTTTTCGCCACACTTTTATACCCCGCCTCAAACCATGATACTGCAATGCGATTGGCTTCAACCTTAGAAGCAGGAAAAGGACGAACTCTTTTGCTTTTGAACACAAAAAGTAACGTTTTGTGTCTCCTGAGAGGAGACACAAAACGTCTTCAGTGATTCACCAAATCCTTTTGGTTCTATAAATAATACACTGATTACCTACAGGCATTGGTTATTAAAGGGATTTTAAGTGAGAGACCCTTTCACTCTTATACCCCTAAATAAAACCGATCGTAACCAGCCAGGAGGCCCAAGGTAACTCTGTTGCACTTGACCAACTTGTCCTTTGTGTAGGCGGTGCAACAAGGAGGCTATAATATGTCCAACATGGCTTGTAGGAGAGATTTCATCATGCGTGTTCTTTAGACACTTGAATGATGATTGATTCAGATGATGGGTCTCAAACTCCAGGCCTACAGAGTCCTGCTAATGATCTGATCATGTGATTCAGGTGTGCTAACAGGGTTACATCTAAAGGTAGCAGGACAGTGGCCCTAGAGGACCACAGCTTAACACCTAGACTTTTCTTTGAAGCATTGTTATTATGTTTATCCAACTTAACTCTGTGACAGAAGCCAAATATAGATGCTCAAGGACACATCAGGTTTTACCTGAATGAGCCTGAGATCCTGGGAAGATTGAGTAAATATCTAAGTCTGTTGGTGTGCAAATCAGCAGTTTTAGCTGCAGCGAAGGTATTGATTAAGCAAGAGATGAACACTAATATATTCTGCATTTTTAAGATTAAAGCTTAGATCTCAAACTCTACAAACTGTTTTAGTTAAGTAGCTGTTTAAGGTAAATTGGTTTAATGTAGGGTTATCTGATTAAAGGGGCTTAATCTGAAAGGAAATAAGAATTTTTAGCTGTCAAAAACATGAAAAAAGATCACCTGTTAAATAATGATTTACCTTGTACTTTCTAACAAATAAATGGATCAAAGTTTTGTGATTTTAATGTGACTGGATGTGAAACAGGTCAATGCACTCTTAATCTTAACCAGTATTGTTCCAGGTGATTTATTAGAATGAGCTGATATTCTAAAACACAACCACCAAATAGAAGACATTTGAGTCAGGGTGTCTTCCCGTCCACAGCATGAACCTGTCGTCCTGTCCTTCCACAATGATCTGACTGATGAACATGGATATAAATATTCACATGAGTCTTGGCCTCATTCGTCTGCCTCTCCCTGGGAACAGGAGCCGCTAGCTGATGCTTTACCTGACAAATTGAGTTCGCAGTGATTCAGGCTCACCTTCGTGTTGGCACAGGCACGTCCCTTCTTGTACTCCTTCTGGCAGGCCCTCTTGTCTAGCTTTGCCCAGAGCGCCTTCGCCTTCCAGTAGTTAAGCTTGGACTTGAGTTTGTGATAGAAGATCCTGTGCTCGGTGGGCTTCACTTCCAGGTGTTCGCAAAACTCCTGGAAGGCCTTAAGGGTACCTTTACATGTGGTCGCCTGGACAAAGTTGTCGAACAGGATATGGGATAGGTTGATCCTCTCTCCTCCAGCTGCACTGGCCCCTCCATCCCCCATGGTCCAGACCCACCAAGGGCTGTGAGGGCCCTTAACCCCCACCTAGGGCAGGGGCCCAGCCCCAGCTCGGTACCAGCTTCCCTCTGGTGGAGGAGGTCTTTAACTCCCAGCCCCAAGCATCGTCATTTTAACCTAGAGGGGGAGAGAAAAAGGGGTGATTCCATCAAAAGGAAAACAATAAATAAGCAAAACATTACGATCAGACTTATTCTAGTGGATAAAACCATAATAATTCATATCAAGCACTAATTAATGTCATAATATTACCCATCTACCAGTGGGTGCACCTGTGGCAGCTTTAGAGGCTGCATCTGTATCCAAACAAGCAAAAATATCACATAATATTTTTCAGATTGACAGAGCACAAATTAAGTAGCGCTGCCCCTCCCCTACCTGTTGATTAACAATATACAATCTCCTCAAACACAGTTATGGTGATGAAAGTAGAAAAAGCAAACCAGCTTCCTGCAGGCTACCGAACGGACGGACGGACAGACGGACGGACGGACGGACGGACGGACGGAC